>JAQIYK010001001.1:0-11143 GCA_034700465.1 Rotylenchus robustus | reverse complement strand
ATGAGGTTTTATTGTGCATTTAATCATATTTTATTTTAAATTTTTAGGACATTCAAATTCTAAGCGTAAAACGAGGTCGAAAAGTGCGCAAATATGTCAAGCGCGAATTAGTTGCAGAAAAGGAGCAAAAGCACGAACCAATCGATTCCGAGGTTTGAATTTTTTATTTGACAAAAAACAAAAATATTTAACTCGACAAAATAGTGCAACAATTTTGGTACACCCAATTTTGGTCTAAAAAAACTTACCTATTTTTATGCTGATTGTAAGCATTTTCTGATTAGAATTTGATTATAATTTTTTAGTTGTGAATTCTAAAATTGAATTTTTTTTAAATGAAGGCAGACGACGACGACTACATTAATGATCCGACCTGGCATATCGGCATGGACGAAAACAAGCAACCGCCATACAAAAAGACGGTTTTCGTGACCAAATAGATTTTTTCCGATGAGAAGAGCTAGGGGCTCAATATCCTTTTAAAAAAGAGCTTGGGGCTCAAAAATCTTTTAAATTAGCATCGCAAATTTTTTAAATTAGTGTATTGCAAAATTTATTTATCTACCATTGTGTCAATATGATCTCTATACGGCTTGAAACATTTAATTTCATTACGAGTATAAAACTTATTCATCGTCTTATTTTATATTTAAACACAAAAAAAAGTAGTTTATGTTACTACAAATGTAATTTATTTTTACGAATATTTTCATTTTATAATTTTGTACAGTTTTCAATTGAAATTAATCAGATTTTATTGCTCAAAATGAAAAGATCATTGGAAGTTAACGAAAATCTTTCGGCATTGACGACGAAGAAACAGAAGGTCATCGAATCAATTTGCCAACAATGTAAGATTAACCATTTTCATCTTAGCAATTTTTGAGACTTAGCAAAAATCGTCTCAAAAATTAAAAATAAGCTGACAAAAACTTTTAAAAGTTTCTGAAAAATGTAACTCTAAATTCAGGGTTTTTTCGACCAAGATTGGAGAGCATGGGCTCAAATTCTTTAACCGATGAATGGTTGCGAGAAGTAGTTCGGTATGAATCAAAAGTATTTCCTAAAAATCTTAAATTTAAAAAATATTAAAGAAAGATGGACAAAAGCTTCGAGATGAACATCACGATTGAAACAAAAAAAGATGGAATTGGGGCCTCAGAAGGAGAATTCACCGGTAGTGAACGGTAATGAATTAAACTCAATCGTTTTTTTCAACAAAAAAAATTTCAGTGATTTTTTCACGAGAGCATGTCTGCTGGCGATCGCCACACAAAAGCCTACGCCGCTCGAAAGAGCTAGCCTGATGTTTCTTCAAGTCATGGCGGATCACTTGCAACCTACTAAAAGTCTCCAGACGCACTTGAGAGACATTACCAATTCGGACTCCGGGTTCGTCACTGGTAATTTTTTAATTAATTAGACGACACAACAAAAATATGGAACACAGATTTGACTCCGGGCACGTCACAGCAAGAAGAAGTTGCGAATGGTGATGAGAACACATCAGTTGGAAGAAACCAAAGTTACGAGGGATTATCCAAATCGGAACTTGATGCCCTTTGCCAAAACGCCTACAATGAACGGGACTATGTTCTCACGCATTTCGACGACTATCTGACTGTTGAGGTAATTCTTTGATTAATTAGGTGACAAAAATTGTTTTAAAAGGGAAAGAATCCTAAAAAACTTATTTATTTGTCAGATAGCACTGGAGGAAATCCACGAGAAAGCATTGAAACTTGAGAAACTCGTTCGACGCGCAGACGCCATGCAGCTCGCGGAGCAGATCAAAGAAGAGCCGATGGACACTTGAAAAACAAATGCAACAAAAGGGCATGGGCCCAAAATCTTTTAATTGGTGGAAACCTAATTCCAAAAAATAACACAGTTATCTCAAATTTTTATTTTATCTCTTTTTCTGAAAATAGCTCGAATATTATGTATATACTCAATTCACACTCTCCAATTTACTTCCAATTCGCCCCCTCAATACACATTTGAAACATAGAATTCCAAACTATTATTTCATCATTCAAGATTTAAAAAGATATCAAATTTGTTTGCAAATTTATATATCGCTGTTAGTTTTGCAGTCAAATATTTTATGCACAATGTCACGATTTTTAATATTATAACTACTTTAAATACAGGTACAATTTCAGTATGCATCGTTTTCCGCTTCAAAATCAGACAAATCATGCGCCAAATCAAACACGTTATATCCCAATGATAAGGCAAAGCAACGAGCTTTTCAAGCAAAGGTTTTAGTTTTCATTTCAAAATAGTTAAATAGCTGAAAACATTTTAGCCAAACGTCTCAGTCAAGTAACCCGGTCATTAGCCATTCTTCTCAGCTAAGTTCGAACGCTGCTATGCGCCAAACTCCAACAATTGGACAGAAGACACGTACTCCGATTGGTCCAAAAATGCGCCAAAATGAAAACCACAACTTTTCTACTCCTCACAACACGAACAAACAAAAGCGCACGGGCGTAAATTCCTTTTCGCGATCCGATCATTCGAACCAAGAAATTGTGAAACAGCCGACAACAAGACCTTCTGCAAAGAGATCGCGGAATGAACAGAATGAAGATGACGAGGGATCAAACGAAGGAACTTCGAATGATTTCGGTAATTGATTACAGCTATATAAACTTATAATTAACAAGCATAAATTTTAAGATGACCGATTGGAATCAATGGCTAATTATGCAGGCTATTTGCGAAATATCGATGAAAATGGACAGATGTTAATTCCAGGTTTTTTTAAACTGACTAATAAAATTAAATTTAAATGACTCAGTACAACTGTTTCATTCTATGGCAAACGATATTGCAACAACGAAAGAGTGTCTGCTAGATTGCAGTTCCGAACTATCTAAAATGAGGAAATTGCTCGAGAAAGAAGGAGAAGAGAAGGGAACTCCTAAAAACTACAAAGGAGATCGGATGACAAAATTCTGGGTTTAATTAATTCTTCTAATATTCTAAATGTCCATAAAATTTAGAATGGCAACTTTTGTTCAGGCTTTCCATTAGAACTCAATGACCAACAACAGGGGTTGTTATCAGAACTGATTCCATTCAATCCGGTAACCAGTCGCAGGGAATTACAAAACATTGTCAAATACTACCAAGATAATGTTTGGACTGCTCCGGTAATAAATTAAAACCCTTAATATTTCTCTTTGAAATTTTAAAATTAGATGCTCAATAGCATATCGCTAAAAGAAGAAATTCAAAAATATCTTGAATCCACCTTCTCCCAAATAGACGATCCTGGTTTCGTTGGCCGTTATTGTGCTCAATTCTGTTGGGAAGCAAACCATTTTTCCGAACACTACAACTCATGCTACATAGAAGAAGGTGAACCAATCAAAGGCCATTACAGCAAAGAGCGACAAAAAATTCCCGACCGACAAAAGATTTTCTTCGCAGGTTATAATTTTTCATAGAGTCGACTAATTAATATTTTAGAGTTGATGCTTTACTGTGGTGGCTCATTGATAATCCCATATCCTACGGGTATTGGAAGAAGCAATCAATTCAAATGGCTTAATTTGGCAAATCAGTCTATCAACCAGCGCGGACGTCAGGCACATTGCGGAGTTATCCGATTAGTACCAGGAAGACCCGCTTTTGTACCAATTTTTTCTCGACAGGAATTTACTGATCTAGAAGAGGAAACAATGGTTTGCTTAAGTTATTTAAAAAATATAATTAATCTATTAGGAATTCGAAAACGGTGATGCTAATGGTGGAGAGAACGCTGGTAATGCTGAGTTAAACAATGCAAGACAAAACAGCGTGAAGCCAAACCGCGAAGAAAGTCAAGCTGGAGCTCAACATCTTCAAAATGTTGCTGATATCGCTGACGAAGCAACCCAACAAAACGATGGAGCAATCAATGAGGCAGCCAATGGTTTGTTACAATTATCATGCCAACACCGAACTGGTTTGTTAATAGCAGATTCAATTGCGCAGTTCAATGCCACGTTTTCAGCACCAGCAGATTCAAGGGAGTCTAGCATGGCTTCTTTGCAAGAGTCTGGAAACAATGGAGCAGATGATTACAACTTCCGCAAAACCTCCAAAAGAACCAACCGCTACAACAAAACGCCGGTGTCACAACAATCTTCGAACGCTGAATTCTCAGAACACTAGATTGTCAGAGCGCTAAAGTTTGAATGTTTTCAGAGAGCATGGGCTCAAAATACTTTAAAGCTTTAAATTCCTCCCACATATTCATCTATTCAACCGACATTATTTAAAATCAGTCTAAATCTTACATTCAATTCCATCCCATTCCAGCAATTGTTATACTATTCAATTTGTTAATTCCACACACATTCTTTCCCATATTCCTCATCCCACATCTCCATTCTATTCAACCGGCATTAAAATCATTCATTCTATTCAACCGACATTATTTAAAATCACTCACATTTCGCTACATCCACACTTTGCCCAGTTTTGTTCTTTTCAAAAAACTTTACATCTCCGAAGAAATCAAATAACAGTCAATCATATGTATAATTTCATAAATAGTATCTTCTGTAATTTTTTATTGTATTTAATTCGAATTTCAGTGAATCCAATGCGAGATTTAAGAACAGGATCCAATAAATTGCATCTGTCAGCAAGAAGGAGAATAAACAAAACGCATTGGAATCGGGAAACAATACGTTTTGACGTTCCAGTTTCTCAATCTACATCTACACCAGCTTCTTCATCGCTGCCACTCAATCGTTTATTACAGCCGCAAGAATGGTCAGGGGACCAAAATCACGCTTGTAGCGAAGATATTGATGAATTGCAATCCGAAAACGGTCAAAGGTTTAATTGAACATAATAGGTTTTCGACTTAAAATTTAAAAATAAACATTAAAATGTTAACTTAACATAATTGTAGTTAAAACTTAAATTTTGAGAATTTTGAGTGAGCTCAAAGAGCTCACTCAAAAAAGAGCTCACTTTTCGTGTTTTTCAAATTTAAAAATTTCCATTAAATCTTCAAACTTTTTTTCGTATTTTTACTAGGTCGTAACATAATTAGTGTCGCTTGTTTGGTATCCAGTTTGTATTTCCCCCATTTTAAATGCAAACTAAATGCAAAAAAGCAAAAGCGAAACTATTTATGTTACGACCTAGTAGCTTAATATTTATTTAAAAACCTTCAATCCTGCTAATTTGCAAGCAGCCATAGTGGCTGTCTTCTGCACACTGCCAAAAGTTGCCGGAACAGTGACTATAGCCTCTTCCACTGTCTCTTGTAAATGTGACTGCGCCGCGCGTTTTAGATAACGCAATATGTCCGCGGCAATCTCCTATATTACAGCTATTATTTAGCGTAAAACACCTTTTTATAATTTTTTCCTATTATTTTTTAGTTTCCTTTTTACAGCGCCTTGTAAAATGTTGGGGCCCCTGCCAAACTTACTCAAATTTAACTTGATCGCGCCATTTTTCACCAATTACAAAAAACAAAAATAGTCAATGTATGTTTTTGTATGTTTGATTTGATTTTTAAAAACAAAAAAACCTCAGGCGACTGACTCAATCCACCAGCACTTATCACGGCTTTTCCTTCCTTCGATGTAATTTTGAATGGCACATTGTTAACAAAGTTGCTGATATTAGAAATCGACTCAATTGAACGTCCTATCAAGCGTTTCGTCTCTAAAATAAAATGTGTTTGTTTATCTTTTTAAAATTTATCCTTAATTTTTTGCCTTTTACCTTTTTCAAAACAAAACTAGATAAAAACATTTTCTATAATAAAATTACCATAAACTGTATCCTTCGGCATAGTCCCCATAAGATATTTGGCCCCTGGCCCAACAGCACGAAGCTTCCCCTCGGAATAAGTGGCCATAGAAGGGGTGAGTAAATCACCTAAAATTTTATGCAAAATTTTTTAACTTAAATCTTTAAAATAAGCTAATTACTAAGCAAAGCTTTTTAAAGCTTTTTTAAAACTTAAAAAACTTGTGTTTTTTAGCTTTTTAAACTTGTGTTTTTGTGTTTTTAGATTTTTAGGCTTTTTAAAACTAAGCTTTTTAATCAGCTTATTTACTTTAAAACAAGTTCAATGTTTTTAATCAGTAAAATTGAATACCTGATAAATTTGGAATAAGCTGGGCCCCTGCCGGTTTCATTACTGCCATCACGCAGTTTGTAGTCCCGAGGTCAATGCCGATACAAAGTGGAATGCGCTTTGGTGGTTTTTTTGACTTTGATGGTGGCTTTTCCTTTGCTTTTCCGCCGGTATCCTTGTCTGTCTTAGTGGTGGTTGTTACTTTGTTGTCCATTTCTGGAAGATGTCGATTATACCAATCACAATAGCCAGGATGGCGCCCACAATTTTTAGAATTAGTAGGATTGATTTAAGATCCATTTTTCTGTTTTTAGTCCAGGTTAGAGCAGGCTCGTAACCAGAAAATTTTAAACTTTAAGTGTATTTTTTGATTGCGAAAAATCGTAAAGTTAGCTTTGGAAATCTATTGCTAAAGGCGTTTTATAGAAAACCGTTAACATCGAAAAAACACAAATTTTAAAAAATTTAAAATTTCCAACTCGGGCATTTTAAGGGATTTGCCTTTTTTCTGGTTACGGGCTCACTCCGATGTTGAAAAATGTGAAAGTGATCCCCAGCCCGAAAAGTTTGGTTGCGCGCCTCCTACCCAGCGCCTATGAAACCAATGAGGCGTCTAATTTGTTTTTGTTCATGGGAAAACAAACCTTTTCCGTTAGAATGATTCATCGCAAATGTTGAATAAAGTTGCTAAGGCACGCAAAAAAATTTGGAATTTTGAGCGAGTAAATAATAACCTGGAATTAAAATAATAATGAATTAGCGTTATATCTGATTGTTATTCCCATTTTATGGTAAAGCACTTTCATTTTTTCAATACGCTAATACATATTTTTGCTCTCTAAATGTTGGACATTCTGTCTTTTTTTTTTAAATTTTTCTTTTGGCATATTGTTATTTAAAATTTAAAACTTTTTGCAAAGCTAGACTTTTTGTCTCACTTAGCATGAAGTTTTTAAATAAAAGTCAATAGAAATATAAGATATATGATAACAAACGATATGAAAACAACGAAATCAAACAATATAAATTTGTCAGAATTTATCCTTCCCTTTCAAAAACTCATTGAAAATGTAAAAAATTAAGTAACAAAATGAATTTTAATTTAGAAAATCCAAATCAGCCAAGAAAAATGAGCCCTTGCTCTCAAGATCAGTTTGATTGATCGCAAAAATTAAATCATTATTCATCGTGCCTTCTGGAACTTGAACTCAGTGGCTCCGAAATTCGCTTCAATGGCACAATTAGCGGCATAGTAGGTCTCCAATGTAACTGTCGGAAACAGCTCGCCGAAGTGCTTCGCTTCATCTTCAGAAACATTGATCACGCCTAAAAATGGATTGTATAAAACTCACTGCTATCGATTTATCGATTTAAAAATGTTATAAACCCAAACCCAAAAAATGAGATAGGTGAAAATATAACTTGATAAGACAGATATTCAGAAATTCTAAGAAATTTATTCTCTAAAACCAGTTAGGTTTTTTGTTTTTTTGGTGAAAATCAGTCGAAATATTTTTTAATAGCTAAAATACATTTGTTTTATAAATATGTTTACCGATTTTCTCGCCATTTTTGGTGAAGTATACTTCGCGTTTGTCCCGATTGACGCCACATCCGACGACATCGCCGTGACCAAAGGAAGGCAAATCACGCGCAACTATCTCGAAGCCTTTGCAAATTCTACCATTATGTGTGTACCAGTAAGAGTATACTGGACGACGAGGTTTTGTCAAAAAGCTGAAGGTGTCGACAATTGTTTTCTTTTTGCTGCTCAATCCGATAATGATGGCACTTAAATTTTAAAATTATTATTTTAAATTAAAATGTTTAAATGGTAATAAAATCGGAAACATATTACAAATAAAAGCCACAATTATTTTTGATCATACCTATAGTCCGGCATTGCGATGACTTTGATCTCGAAGTAAGCCAATTTGCTCAGCGACAAAATTGAATGCACAGATCCGCAACCACTATCTTAATGATTAAAATTTAGTTTTACTCTATAATTAGGTAAATTACTTGCATCGACGGTTGTGGCAGTCAAATCATTGTTGGAGAGCGTGAGGTTTCTCGTTTTGAAATGTTCGTTCCATCGCATTCCCTTAACATTAGCAGAATTATAATTTAATTAAGGGCAGAAAAACGGAAAATTTGGATTAGTGAAAATTGGAAAATTAGTAATAATAATACCTTCCATAGAGTGTATTTCTGCTTAGCATTTTGTCCATTTTGCGCCGCAATTCCATTCGACAAAGTGATCAGTCGGCTAGCATTAATCGCATCCAAACAATCAAACCATTCACAATGCAATTCCAGTGGAATATGGCGTCGCCGTGTTTGCATGGTATTTTGTAGTTGCAGTTGTAATATTGTAAACCTAAAAATCCGAAGATTAAACTAATTATGTGTAGCCAATTAGTCCAAAAATTATTAATTCGATAAAGCCAATGAAAATTTTTTCAGAATTTTACATAATTTTAGTTTTTTCCTAGTCCTATGTATTTTAGTTTCACGAAATTATTGTATTCCCCTTTAAAATACGCCTTAACCTTCCAATTGTTTTTAGTTTTTGGTTTTCTTCGTTATTTTTTATTTTTTCTTCCTATTTGTTCAAAGTTTGGCATATTGTTTACGCCCAAATTTCAAAAATCTATTTTTTATCCCCAATGTTGTGCAACATGTTGCGCAGAATACGAATGTTGCACGACATGTTGTCCAGAACAGAATGTTGCACAACAAGTTGTACAGAAGGCTACTTTCTGAACAACATATTGTACAAGTGCATGTTGTGCAACATATTGCTCGGAATAAAAATGTTGCACAACATCTTAGGCAAATTGTTGCGCAATTTGTTGCACAACATTTTTATTCTGAACAAAAATTTGGGCTGCTTGCCCCCGTGCTCAACAAATTTCATTCTGCGCAACGGGTTGTTCAACATTTTTCTTTCTATGTAACAAGTTACACAGAAGGTCGATTTGGTGTGCAATAATTTGTGCAGAATAGGCTCTATTCTTTTTTTGCTACCCCGGGATTATCATGATGCGAGCAGAAAAAATAAAATGTAAAAAAACATAAAAAACAATCGCTTCAAAAATGAGTTAATAAATTATTATTTTTTATATTTTCGGTTTTACTTTTTTCGACTGAAGTTTAGGAAGGGGAAGGAGGTACCCAGGTTGAATAACTCTAAAAAATCCTTGGGTTATGGATTTTCCTTGTTTTCTCCCAAAAAATCCCTATCTTGTCAAATCCAGGCCAGAATTTTATCCGATTTGTTTTAATTATTAAAAAAATATGTTGGAAATAAATATAAAATAGTTAAAAAATAAATTTAGCCCCATCCAATGGGTTGGTGCAACGCCGTCCAACGTTGGTCGGCCAAATTGCCCAACACCAAGCCGGTCGCATCCGCATGTTCCTCTTCTGCGTGTGCTGCTCCTCCGAGCAGTTCCTCTTCAACTTGTTCTACTACAAATTGGAACATCTCTTCCACATTCCCCTCCGTCTGCTGAACTTGGCCCCAATGGCCATTTTGTTGGACTCCTCCGCTTGGCTCTTCTTTTTGCTCCTTTTGGGCACCGAAGTGCGGCGGGAATGGCTGAACGATGTGAACAAATTGCGGAGATATTTGTGTTGTTGCGTGAAGAACAACAGCATAGTCCCAATGGGGAATATTGTCGGTACTACCTCCTAAATTATACGGAAAAATAATAATTAAATCAAAAAATTCAATATTAAAATACAATTTTTCCATTAATTCCATGGCTTTTTTGCTAAAATAAATGGACTAAAAAGTAGGACGGAAAATCCGGGACGGGGATGGGCGGAGATGGGCCGATCGGGAGACGGGAAAGTCACCGTCGGGGATGATTTTTTTTTAAATACCATAAAAATTTCAAAAAAAAAACTAAAAATCTTCAAAATGCGATTTTTATTAAATATTTTTTATTCTTCTTGGGGCAGGAAGAGTTGGCTTTTTGTAACAAAAAATGTTATAATTTCTTCACAAAATTCAGGAAATTTTGTCATTCTTAGGGGTGTATTTTCAGCCCAGTCCCCGTAGGGATGGAGAGTTGGGGATCGGGATGTCGGGGATGGAAGGAATGAAAAAGCCGGTGATCCCCGGGTTCGGGGAGAGGATCTTCGCCTTTTTGTAATGCTCGAGGCCAAAAAACCGAGAGTCGATACACGAGATCGAGGCCTAGGGATGAAAAACTGAGGACTGAGACTTGAAAAATCCGAGACTCGAGACTTTATCTTAAATTTTACTTAAAAATGCAAATTTTTATCGAAACAAAAATGAAAGTGTTAGAAAAAAATTGTTGTTTCGTATGATGTGAGCAGATAGTTAGGTTAACTCCTTTGGCAAAATGGGATATTCCGAGATGCTGACCAAAGAATTGATAGTCAGTCTTTATCTTTAATTTAAAAAATCGTTAAATTTCGCCAATTTTAATAAATTTCGCAAGATTTGAAAATATTCTTTCAATATCCATTTTTCCAAAAACCACATCTTTAGGGTCATAAAAATTCTCGAGTTAGTTACATAAGCTCGAGGGCAAAAAAACCGAGAAATTCCTCGAGTCGAGGCCCTCGATTTGAAGTAACTTTAAAAAACAATTTGTTTTCCCCCATTTTGAAGTAACCGACTTTAAGTCTGGCGAATCTTCAAATTGAGGTGCAACATATAAAGTATCAAATTAATTAAAATAAATAATTTTAATTGTTTAAGAAGTTTTTTTTGTTATATCTGGTTTAATAAATTAATTAAATTTTTATTTGTTGATTTTTTATTTGTTAAAATTAATTTTTTATATTATGTCAAAAATATTTATAAAATAAATGTTTAAAAATTTGTTTTGCATCGAATTATTTCTATCACTATTTAGTTAAATTATTAAAATAAATATTTTTTCTTAATTCTTTTTTAAATAAAAATTTAAAAAATTAAATTTAAATAAAATTCCCCCACCAACACTCGCCCGAATCCAATGAAGGGCGTGAAATTCCCCCGAACTCAAACTCAACTGGCGGCTT
>JAQIYK010001000.1:0-11145 GCA_034700465.1 Rotylenchus robustus | reverse complement strand
GAAACATCACAGGACACCCCGCTTCAGCTTCGAACTCAAATTGCCCACAAACACGTGCCATTGCTCATCATTGCTGAAGTGATCTGTGAGCACTGTATCCGGGCCGGGATTACAATACCTGGTGGGCACGGACAACGGGCGACAGGCTGTGTTTGTGGTAGTGCCCGGGGTGCACGTATGCGGCAATGGTCCTCGCCTCCGTTCCGTAACGAAGAAGGGGATGACGCGGAGAAGCCGGACGCTCCCATGTACAATCCGCGCCGTTTTTTCTTCCACTCCTTTGATGATGCCGGCGCGGATCCGGTGGACCAATTTTTGGACTTTTTGCTCCAAACTGGTTCCCGCAAAGTGTGCACTGTATGCCTGGCCCACAACGGGGGCAAATATGATTTTCACCTAATTCTCGAGGCACTCCATCGCCGAAATTTGCCACCAAAGAAGCTGTGCACCACAGGGCTGAAGATTTATTCAATGCGTCTGTCGGGCAACCATCAACGACGCATCATCTTCAAGGACACTCTAAACTACTTTTTTTGTGAGCTGGATGCACTGCCAAAAACATTTGATCTGGCACCGGAAGTGGCCACCGCAAAACCGTTCTTCCCCTACTTGTACATTCGACGGGAACACTTGCACCAGAGACTACAGGGACTACCAGCAATGGAATATTACCAGCCGGACACAATGAAGATTGAGAAGCGCGCAAAATTCCTAAATTGGTATCATCATCAGCAAGCGGATGCCAATTTTCAATTGCGCGAACAGCTGATTACGTATTGTGCCAATGATGTTGCAATCATGCGAGAATCGGTTCTACGATTCCGTCATCTGATCGCAGAAAACACGCAAGGACTTGACCCGTTCATGGTGGCATCCACAGCTGCTGGTCTTGCACTGGCAACAATGAGACGATGTTTTTTGCCTGCAAATCGGCTCGTCCACTCCCCGGAGGGAGGATATTTGAGGGGGCGTCGTGCCTCGGTGGACTCCCAGCGGTACATTCGGCTGTTTGAACTCCAACATCCGGGTGCATCGGTGCAATGTGCAAGTTGGAGTGTGGGGGAAGCACACGTGGAAGATTCCGGTTATCGATTGGATGGACTCTGGCAACGGGACCCACCCCAGAAACCGCTGGCCATCGAGTACATGGGCTGCTATTTTCACGGTAAACAATTTTTTTGGATTTTTGCAAATATTTTTTCTCAGGATGTCCCAATTGTTTCCCTGATCGTGATCAACGTTTGGCGGCCGGTCGAACTGCAGAGGAGCTCTATGAACGAACCCAATATCGGCTATGGGAGCTGGAGCACATTCACGGGCTGGAACTGCACACGGTTTGGGAGTGTGAGTTCAAAGAACAACTTCGCACCAATTTGGCACTTCGACGATTGTACAACAACGTGTTCGTCCCGGGTCCACTAGACCCACGCGAACATGCACTTCGTGGAGGGCGCACTGAGCCGTTCAAACTTTACCATCTGTGTGCACCGGATGAGGAAATTCTGTCCATTGACATTGTCAGCCTGTATCCCTACGTTATGGTATGTTTTTTGGGGGACCGTTTAGATATGAGCAAAAAAAACAAATTTAGAAGGTCAACCCGTTCCCAGTGGGAAATCCCCGTGTGCTGACGCGTGAAACTTTGTTACAAGGTGCACCACCCCTGCCATGGACCCATCCAAGTGCAAACCGGTACAAAGGCATTCTACTTGTGCGCGTGCTAGCACCAACAAATATTCGCATTCCATTGCTCGGCTACCGTACCCCTGATGGACGGTTCACGTTTCCGCTGTGTGGACATTGTGCAGACAAACGTCAACAAAGACCGTGTCGTCACGGAGCGGAAAAACGATCATGGGTCGCCGCTTACACGCATTGTGAGCTGAACAAGGCGTTGGAGCTGGGATATCAGATTATCGATTTGTTTGAGGTATTTTTTTATTTGTTTTACTTTTTACATGCAGCATTTAGGTTTGGCACTATGATGAATGGGACGACACCCTGTTTCGACCCTATGTGGACACGTTTGTGAAGAAAAAGGTGGAGTCTAGTGACTGGCCAGCCGGATGTGTGACGGACGAGCAACGAAAGGCCTATCTGGACGAATTTGAACAGATGGAGGGCATCCGGTTGGACCCGGACAAAATTGCACCCAACCCTGGACTGCGCCACATTGCCAAGACATTGGCCAACTCGCTGTGGGGAAAGCTTGCTCAACGTCCCGGGCACACCGAGGTGCAATACACGCGCACGCCAGCGGAATTCCATCACTTGCTGGAGGATGTCACGCTGCACATTCAAGACTTTGATCACGTCTCCGAGCACATGGACCGATGTGTGGTGCGAAAGCGGCCCGAATTCTCACGTGCTCCGCCAACAAACTGTTTGCCGGTGGCCATCTTTGTCACTTCGTATGCCCGCCTACACCTGTATTCCTTTATGGAGCAAGTGGTTGCGCTAGGCGGAATATTGCTCTACTGTATGTTTTTTTGTTGTTTGGTTTTGTTTTCATCAAAAAAATTAGGTGACACCGACTCGCTCTATTACGTCATCAAGCGGGGAGCACCACACGTGCCCGAAGGGGAAGCACTTGGGCAGATGAAGCGAGAACTGGCGGACAGGCGCATTTTTGAATTTGTTGCCGGTGGTCCAAAGAACTATGGGAAAAAGCATGAAAAGCGTGGCACTGATGGGGAGGATGTTCGTGCTGAACTCAAAGTGCGCAGCTTTCGACTCTCCTATGCCACCCATCAACTGCTCAACTTTGACACCATGAAGCAAATTGTCCTGCAAACGTTCAACATTGACGGACAAATGTACTTGTGTTGTTTTTCTTCTTTTCCAAATAATTTTTTCAGTGACGACATTTTGGATGTTGAGGATGGCATCTACGTGTATGGGGGAGCAGTTGGTCCTGCAATCCGCATCCACTTTCCACACATTGGTCGCACACAGCTCTCTGACCTGTACACATACGAGGCGCGCAAGGACTACCGGGCCGTGTACGACAAGGGACGTGTGCTGCCGGGTATGCAGACGCTGCCGTTTGGGTATCGCCGCTGAGCGGAGGCTTCGCCTCCGGGAGGGGAGCCGAAGGCTCCCCCCGCCGCCGCCGCCCGGGCCCCCCCGGGGAATTTGATCATTCAAAATTGTTTATTCAATTTCACAATTTGTTAATGCTTGCATATAAACATGTTCGACAAAGTGCTTCATAGAGTTCACTTCCGCCAATCAACACCGGTTCCTTTGGGCCAATCTAAAAAAATTGTCTGTATAAAATTTTTTGGTCTGTTTGTTTACCGGTCGCGCCAACAGATGGCTAAACTGGGCTTGTGGGTTGCCACAGTGAAAGCACACCGCTGTGAGCCAGTCCACCTTTTCTGCAAACGGTAACAGCTGGGCCACACTGGGAAAGATGTTGCGAGTGTATGAGGCGTTCAGCGCCGCCACAATCACATGCTTCCCATGTGTGTTGACCAACAGTTGGACCACAATGCATAGGTCGTCAAAGAATTGGCCCTCGTCAATGCATATAATGTCAACCCACTTTGCGGTCAGCTGGTCGTAAATTTGCACGAGGCTTTTGGTCACGATTGCACTGCTGGCACTTGTCTCTCCGTCATGGGTGAGAATTTTTTGTGGGTGTCGCTTCATGTCCAGCTCATGCTTAACATAGAGCACACCCATGCCGGCAATTTCGTTTCGGCGAGCCAATCGGAGAAGCTCAGTGCTCTTGCCCGCAAACATTGGTCCCAAAATTAAGTGGACAGACATTTTATTCGCTTAAAAGGGAAAACAATTTGGCAAATGCTTCGCTCAGGTGGGAAATTTGTCGGACACCGGTCACAATGACCTGACCCGAATGATAAAGGAGACATGTGGCGGTGGCATCGGAAACAATTAGCTTACATCGAAGAGCGGGAAAAATGGTTGGGTCATATCGAATGGTGTGAAAATGAATGGGATCCATACGCTCAGTCACGTGACAAAGATTCAATCGTTCAGTGATTCTATGGGAGCCGACAATGTTCACCACCCGTAGATTGACAACATCCAATGGCTGCCGTAGTGCACGTTGAAACCGTTCTTTTGCACTCTGGGCCTCTCTGTCAGCACGATCCGGATGTTGGACTCCAGTGAGCACCGCACGACCGCTACGGAACAGAAGACAGGCAACGGTACGATGGTGGCGTCGAGTGCGCATCACAATGGCATGAAAGCGGGCCGGATTGTACTCTGTGTTCACCCCGTTACGAGCAATGGTCAAAAATTCTTCAGCGCTGAATGAACGCAGCTTGAATGCAACAGTGCAATTTTGAATAACAAACATTTTTTATTCTCAGCTAAATTTAAAAACAAAATAATCACACAATATCAACACTGAGACACTCTAGTGGAAAAAGGGATCGATGGTTTCCGCTGCCAAATTGAACAACACAGGGCAGTTGTGGATGATGTAGCTTCACGCCGTGCTTGACATAGTAGTACATGCGCACCTAAAATTTTGGTTATGCAATAGCATCATCATAATCATGAAATTACCGTAATGCCCAGATAGCCGCGCATTGCAAATGCGTTGTGCGCCGTCTGTGTGGACAGCTCATTGCATCGAACGGCGGTGTTGCGCCAATGTGGACGGAGATGATTGGTGTGAAGACGCAGTGTGCGCAAGTGTTCCGCAATAGCACGGCGAGTGTCCAGACTCTGAAACAGCACATGCAGCTCCTTGACGGTGCACTTGTTGTGAGCACATAGATGGTCCAGCAATGGGCTCGTCTTTTGGCGCCCCTCTCTGCAGCAACATTTTTGTTCCTCTTCCGGCTTTTTCACTTCCTTTTCATCCATTTCTTCGTCAACAATTTTGAGCCAGTCCAAGTGTTCCTGTTCCTGCTCCTTAAATTTTTTACGCTTATTTATCAATCAATAAAATCTTACCAATTCAGGTGGGATATTCTCTTTGTTTTCATCCTTCTCTGCATAAGCATTATGAATCCAATCGGTAGCTAGAATAATGTCCATTTTTGTTGGTGAATAGCTAAACAAAACGACGAGTATATATATATTGATGACGAGGAATAAATGCAAAAAAAATGTATAAAAATTTTGCAAGCTTTGACAATGAGGAGTTGCAGTTTCGACATCCTTTCACGCTGACAATATCGGGTAGCACCGGAAGTGGAAAGTCAGAATGGGTTATGCGTTTTTTGAGCAATTTGCCCACACTGATCAGCAAGCCAATTGAGCAAATTTTGTATTGTTATGGAGAGCTTAATCCCAACATTATTGCATTACAAAAGCTTGGTGTTATTGGCAACACTGGTATTCTGGTACATGCCGGTGTGCCTAGTGAGGAACAGGTTCAACAAAAGGCGCGCGAGAGCGGGGGAGCCCTATTGTTGGTGCTAGATGATTTAATGGTTGGGATGGGACAACAGTTTCTAGACACAGTGTTCACCCGAGGCTCTCATAATTGGGGAGTGAGTGTGATTCTGGTCACACAACACTTGTTTTCAAAGGAGCTACGAATTGCACGTAACAACTCGCATTATCTGGTGTTGATGCGTAATCCTGCCGGTGCACTACAGGTGCGCACATTAGCTTCACAGCTGTTCCCCTCCCATAGCGCGCATTTTATGGAATCCTACAGGGATGCAACCGAGAAAAACTTTGGATATTTGTTAGTGGATATGCACCCACAGAGCCCCGAAATTTTGCGCTTAAAAACACATATATACAGTGAAGAGGGAAAACCAACCACAGTTTATGTGTCAAAATGAAAATTAAACAAGTTAGTCCGCTGATCAAAAATAATTGTCAATTTTTGCGCAATTTTCATGGCAACTATCGATCCAAACGAACCCAACAAAAGTTGGTGGCAAATGCTTCAGACGAACAATTGTTGTGTTTTGTGGAAATTTGTTTAAACATTTTGGAGGGCCGAGTACCACTGCGAAAGCGTCATCTACATAAGCTAGGCAAAATGAAACACGTGTTAAGACGGCTGGCCCGCTCGCGTTGTCCCCGCTCTGCTCGACAGGCGTTGATGCAAAAGGGTCACGGAATTCCAGCTATAGCAGGAGTTTTGGCCAGCATTCTTGTCCCATTGCTTGTAGATAAACTTGTCAAAACAGATAAATAACTCAAACACCTTGTAATAAACATGAAAAAATGCGTCACACAATGCGTATGCTCCTCGTTCCCGAGGAACTTTTACAATCTCTTTCACAACCCAGTGATGGCACGCCCATTGGGCTTGTCCGATCACGTATCAAACAAATTGAACAGGCCAAAGGTGTAAATGAAGATTCCAAGGCCACTCAATACCAACAAGAATTTAAACGCCTAAACAAACTGGTCAAGGAGCAAGAAGAACGCCCTATGGATGTTCGTCTACAAAATTTACAAGAGATTGCAGACATGCTACCCCCTCAACCGATAATACAACAAAAAACGCCTAAACCCTCAGTTGATGAAGAAGAAGAGGAAGACGAGTGGAAAGATGCAAGCACCGAAATGCCAAAACTTGAAAAAGCCGGTACATCCTCTGAACAAGTGCATAATTATTCAGCGATCAAAACTCAGCTAATAGAATACATTCGTCAAAATGCCGTTAAACTAGGGATAAACACTCAGGGAAAAATTTTAAAAACTGGTGGCACCACCCCGTACAAAACTAGCAATGTGGATGAAATTGTTACATACTTGCTGAACAGGGATAAGAAAAGTGAGTTTAAAAACACACCGGTTGGGTTGAAAGATTTTTCTGAAAGGGCTAGCAAGGATGATTTTCTCAAAAAATACTTGTTTCCAGCTGAACCCATTCAGTTTGGCGGGGCTGCTCCATTCACGCAGTTCAAAACACATAAAAAGACGTGTAAAAGGGAAAAAGCCCCATTTATTTTCAAACCATTGATATGGTACTAGATAAAAACAAGGAATTATTATTGGATCATTTGTACAAGGATGTACATTCACCAGTGTGCTTCACCAGTGTTGAACCGTTGTTGCGTGAAGCCAGCAAGCAAAACAAGAAAATTAGTCGAGAGGATGTAGAAGAATATTTAGCCGGTCAACCAACATACACCCTTCATCGACAAGCAAAAAGACGCTACAAGCATTTGCCTACTCTAGCTGCCGGTCTTCACACCGAATGGCAAGCTGATCTTTCCGTTTTTGATAGGCTGAGCAAGCAAAACAGAGGGTTCAAATATTTGTTGGTTTGCATAGACACCTTGAGTAGACAATTGTTCGTTGAACCAGTAAAAAGTAAAAAGAGCGAAGACATGATTGATGCATTTGAACTCTTATTCAAAAGATCAAAGTACATTCCGTGGAAGCTTTTAACAGACCAAGGTTTAGAGTTTACAGCCAAAAAGATGCAACAATATTTTCAATCAAAGGATATGGAGCACTTTTGTATGTACACATCGCCCAAATTCCATGCTGGCATGGCCGAACGAGCCAACCGGACAATAAAGGAACGCCTTTATCGATATTTCACTGAACGCCAAACTCAAAAGTGGGTAGATGTGATACAGGACTTGGTGCGTGCAATCAACCACTCCTATAATTCCACCATTGAAATGCGCCCTGTTGACGTGAATTTTGATAATGCTGAAGAGGTGAGACAAAAAATTGCACTGAATGCAAATGCAGTACGGCCAAAGAGAAGGGCTCGTTTCCGAGTAGGTGATCGTGTGCGCATTGAAAAACACAAACACGTGTTCCAAAAGGGTTACATTGGTAGGTTCACCAGTGAAATTTTCACCGTCGCTGAGGTGCATACCGAACGCTCACCTGTAACATACCGTATCCGAGACGACAATGGTGAAATTATCAAAGGATGGTTTTACGGCAATGATCTTTGTCGTGTGATTGAGCGAAAGGATGAGCAATTATATGACATTGAACGAGTGATTCGAAAACAAAAACGTGATGGTGTAGAGCATGTTCTTGTAAAATGGAAAGGATTTGGTCCAAAACACAATAGCTGGATCCCCACAAGTTCGGTAACTTTGAAAGGTATATAATAAAACGATGTTCATAATTTTAATAAAAAATGACTTCATCATCTTCAAATTCCTTTTACATTATTGTCCCATCCAATACCATGGTGGAGGGCAACAGAACAAATTCGTTTCGCGTACGGCTTCCACGAAAGCTGCAATTCAACACTGATTGGGATGTTGGATTGGCTGTGATGGTTTATCCGCACTCATGGCCTTCGTTGGGTACCGCCGAAGATCAATACGTTCAAATTGATTGGCAGACCGGAAACAGTGTGAAAATACAAGTGCCGCCCTCAAATGTCACCAATCCGCAGGAATTAAGCCAGAGTCTTTACAAGTTGTTGGGCGAAGGTAGTGACCATTTGGGTAAGAATGTTCGCATGGCACAGGCAAGCCTTGCACGTGCTGTGAACATTGCTCGTCAGTGGGCCCGTAATGAATACATTCAGCAAAGGAAAAGGGAAAAGAAAAGTGTTCATGATGAAGAACAATTGTTGAATGCTCTTTTGATCGACATTGGAACAATGGTTGATCTGTATGGAGTAGCAAAAGGTCTCATCGAACGGGAAAAACGAGCAGAAACCAGCAAGATACCCTTACGCGCCGAAGGTGACAATGATGAAACCTTTCAGCAAAAGTTGGACGAATACTTTTCACGATTAAGTGGAACAGATTTGGATTTTTTGGGGGAATTATTCCGGAAAAAGCTAAATGAAGAGGTCAAGAAAATGCTTGAGGAAGACCGTGCCATTCTTGATGCAACCAAAGAAATGGGAATGGATGCTTGGGTTCAGGCTTATCGTAAGGTACGTTTTGCCTGTCAATTCGCCTTTGATATTTCTAAAAATCGTTTTTCACTAAATTTGGACCGCCGTTTTGTTAAAAGAGTAAAAATTTCTGAACAACTTGCCTACATTCTTGGATTCAACAACACTGAATTTACGGGATCTGAAAACGTGGCAAAATTTATGCCAGACATGAGTGGTGGAGTATCATCTTTACATGTGTATATGCCAGACCTAATTGAACCAATGGTGATTGGGGATGTGATGGCTCCAATTCTACGAATAGTAACAATCAGGGGAAAAGCTGACGAGATGATCGAAGAACAATTTCTCTCTATCCAATATCACAAGTTGCTTGTTAAAGAAATTTCCGAACTGTTTATTGAAATTAGAACTTCTTCAGGTAATTTGATGCCTTTCCAATATGGCACATGTACATTAACACTACATTTTCGTAAAACCACCTACTTTTAATGAACACCAACGAGATTAACAAAATTCTTTCAAGAAACTCGATCACCCATCGAGCATACGTGGGTTGTTTTGCATCCGACAAAATACCCAATGTAAACTATTTCCCTTTCTGCATGGTAATTAATATGGATCCAAGCTCGCTAAACGGTTCACATTGGGTGGGAGTGTATTGTGAACATCCAAATTCTGTTGACTATTATGATTCTACTGGTGTCTGGCCCCCTGTTATTTTAAACATTAAACAGTTTTTGTCAAATTTTTCAACGATACATTACAATCGTGTACCTGTTCAATCACCTTATTCTCGATCATGTGGAAGACATGTGATATTTTTTCTTTATGCTCGTTGTCTACACGTACCATTCAATAAAATTTTGCGCTTTCTTCGCGACTCCAAAACATCCCCTGACAATGTGGTAAATGAATTTACGAGGAAAATTATATTTGATATAAATAACTGAACATATACAGAAAAATTTACAAATAAAAATGCATGTAGATTTTGATCCTTTCAATGTTGAGTGGTCGGCGTTTTCACAAGCGTCACCAGAACTTGTGCAATTTGGGGGTTATAACGTGTTTCGTGGCATTCCCTATCAGCGTGGTAACGGTATAGGCTCCCTGTTTCGTAGTTTGATGCGATATCTGGTACCAATTGGTAAAGAAATTGGCAGTGCAATTGGTCGCCAGGGCCTAGAATCGGGGAATCGTGTACTGTCAAATGTCTTGGAAGGCAAAGATCTCAAGGAATCGTTAGTCACCGAGGGTAAAAGTGGTTTAAAAAATTTGTTGGAAAAAGCCGCCAGTAACATTCAAAAAGGACAAGGTTTTGATTTCAAAAGGTACACCAAAAAAGACAAGGCTGGAAATATTGGCAAAAGAAAAAGTATAAATAAACTTCAATCCTCTTTAGGGCCACACAATTTTCTACCACTTAAAACGGGTAGAAAAAGAAAACCTTCAAAGAAACGTCTTCGAACAGATATTCTAGGCAACTATTGAACAATGAGCTGTCCACAAAAAATTAGTGAAAATAGCCCATTGGCAATTAATAGTGCATTGAACATCTTTTCGGTTCCCCCAACTAACGTATCTGTTGTGCGCTCCTTTTTTCGAGAAGTGCTGCCGCTGGTGACAATCACCCAAGAATCACCCTATTTGTTCCGATTGTACAGTGATAATCTATGGACCGATCTTTCACGCATTTATCTATACCTGGACTTGTCCATTGAAAAAATTGATGAAGATGGCAATTGGGTAAATATTGAGGCCGCTGATACAGCAGTCGGTGTCATACAAAGCATCGGTCAAACATTTGTACAACAGCTCAAAGTCTCGGTGGGTAATACCGAAATTTACGATAGTGGAAATTTGTATCCCTACAAGGTTTACATTACCAACACCCTATCTTATCCGGAAAATGTTAAGCAAAATTTTTTAGCTTCCACCGGATTTTATCCAACCGTCCAACATGATAATGCACCCGATGACGGATTTAGGGCGAGATGTGCGCTGTTTGCAGGCGGAAGAAAGGCCCAATTCCTTTCCCGTTTGGATTTTGATTTGGGAAATCAGGAACTGTATTTGCTAAACAATTTGGACCTTTTGTTTACAATTTACAAGGCGCGAGATTCCTTTATCATTCATAAACTAAGAGCACCTGACAATAATCGATACAGACTTCGAGTTCATGATGTTAAAATTTATGCAAAAATGATCGAGGTTCAATCTGCACTAAACATGAGCATTTACAAAACTCTTGAAAAACAACCAGCCACCTACGCTGTCCGTAAAACTGAATTGAAATCCACATTTATCAGTGCAGGAAGATTTGAAATTGATTACAATGTGTTTAGTGCAACAATTCCGCGTCGCGT
>JAQIYK010000999.1:0-11147 GCA_034700465.1 Rotylenchus robustus | reverse complement strand
ATTTTTGCCCAAGTCCTTTTATCTTACCCATCTTTTGCACTTCGCCAAATCCCCTAGGGGCATTGGGAGGGCGCAAAGTGCAAAAATGCCCAATTTCTTTGCAAATTATATTGACCCTTTTTTATTAGTCCTCGGATCTCGGATATTTGTGAAAAGTTAAACATCCGAAAAATTACTTTTTCACCCGTAAAAAGGGTCAAAATTTGTTGGTAATAAATGTGTTCTTCCCATAGTCGTAAACCTTTTTATTCCTCCGGTCGTGCATTGTGCTGTGTAGTGCCCCTCTCGAAATTCCCTCGAAAAATTAGGGTCAAAATTTTTGAAAAAATCCCCGATAATCGGATGCCAAATCCAAAGGTCGCGGGTCAATTTTTTAAGTTTTTTTTCGAATTGGACCTTGAATAGTCAAGAAAGTGATGGTCTCGGCCAGTCCGACCTCCTCGCTTCCGTTGCCCCCCCCCCCCCCGGCGCGCCTGTTGCCTCCTCCCCCTCCTCCTCTCCCTCCTCCCCCTCCCCCTCTCTCCCCCTCTCTCCCGCCTCCTCCTCCTCCTTCTCCTCCCCCTCCTCCTCCTCCTCCGCCGGGAATGTCTTCTTCCTCCTCCGTCCCCTTTTTCATTTTCTCGCCAAATGTCTCAGATTGTGTCCCTGCAAAGTGCACCAAACTAAACAATTTCATTTTCTCAAACAAATTTATTGAAATTTTAAAAATTTGTCCCAATTTCACTTCACAATTACCGTACATCTTCCAACTCATTACAGTACTTTCGGGGTTTACGGTATCCCTTTCTCTGCAATTTGTATTAAATGAGGTGGGATTTGAACTTATCTCCCCTGGAAATTAATAATCCGAATACTGGGCTACCGATTCCCATTTTGAAGATACCGCATCTCTTCTACTAAAATCGTCCCTCCCCTTCCGCCGGTCTATCCGGGGTTGTTATTCCATAATAAGGTGGAGAAAATCATAGTTTTTTTTGGCTCCGATGTTCAAAATTTCAGGTCCGGGTTCGGGTCCCATCTGTGCCTTCCCCACCTCCGTCCTTATCTTTTTTCCAACTCACCCAAAAGGTGTCTGTCCGATTTGAATCATCCCCACCCCCAATCCCCACATCCCCGGCCTTATCTGTTTCTACTTTTGTTGAATGTGACTAATAATTCAAACAACTAAATATTCCTTCCTTCCTTCCCTCTTTTTCCCCTCCAATTCCCTCCTCCCATTTTCTTCTTATCACCTAAACCAACCCCATCCATCGTCATTTGACAACAAATTGTTCAAAACAATTTGAACAAAAATGGAATTTGTACAGTATTTATCATATTATATTCTTCACCGTATTCCGTACACGTTTGTTTTTTTTCACCGAATTTTCTCTATTCTTTCAATCCAATAATGTACCCCTTTCGTGGGTATTGAAAAATCGAACCCCCGAGGATTCTATGAGAGAAAATATTTTTGGGTGGGAAATTTGTGGGATTTGTGAACTTTTTGCACAAAATTTCAATTTAAAGTTTAAACTAACGGAATTAGGAAAGTAGTACGGTAGGGTACGGTACAATATGGTAGGGCACGGTCCATGTGGTACAATACGATACGATACAGTACGATACAGTACAGTACATACGGTACGATATGCCACATTATGATACGGTACACTACAATTCTATGTGATGAGGTACCGTATTTTAGTTGTGACTAAAGAACACGGGCGGTACGGTGCATTTTTCCAAAATATCCACCAACATATTCATCGGTACATTTCTAATCTTTTTTTCGGCCAAAATTCTTATTTTTCCACATTTTCCGTTATTTTTTGATTATATTGGCTTTTTTTTGGCAATTTATCAATTTTTCAATATTTTTTTCCTGGGAACACAACCCACCCCCTCCCTCCCTCCCTCCCTCCCTCCTCCCCCACTGAAGTCGACCTCACTCAACAGATGCCCCTTCTCCCCCCCCCCCCCGACAATATTATTAATCGTCCCAATGTTTCGCTCGATTAATTCCATTTTTGCTCCCCCCCCCCCGAACCCATCCATTCATTCTCTCCTCCAACAGATGCCTCCTTTTCTCCACTCAATTTGTCGAACAGAAGGCAATTTTTGGACAATTTTTACAATTTTCTGAACTTGTAAACCCATTGACGAGGTCCTAAATTGTTGACCAGACAGACCTGAATATTTCAGGTTAGACTTAGAATAGTGCCAAAGTATGACACTTTTATGGCAAAATAGTGCAATAAATAGAGGGTGAATTCGAAATTCGAAACCACCACTGAAATCAATTCCCTCGCATTTTGTTTTTTACGGTGAACTTTCACTGGGGATGGGGACCTGATCTTCCATATAGTCCCAAAAAGGATAAATACTTTGCCAATTTTGAGCAGAATTTAGGGATCTGAACCACTCCCGGATAGCGATCCGGGTACGATTTTTAACTTCAGAATTGTCTCAAGTTTTGACTTTTTGAGAACCTGGACCGAAAGAGTCGAGAGAAATCGAGAATTGAGCTTGAGATCGAGATCAAAAATCCGAGTAAATCTCAAATATATGTCTGCCATAACTCCGATTTAAACCCCCTCCCTTCGGTAAAGTGGTTTTCTGTCCCAAAATGGTGGTGGTGGTGGTGGTCAAGATGTGTGACCTCACTCACCATTCAACATTCATTCAGATTCATCAGATTCCCCCCTCCCCTCCTTACCCCTTCCCCTTCCCCCAACCCGACACCTTTTCAGAGTCCAAAGGTCACTGTCCCGACCACCGAGCGGCAGGTGGGGACATTGGGGGAAAGGGAGGGGGGAAGGGGGGGGACATGCATAAATTATTTCTTTCCCAACACATTTTCCCTTTCCTTTTCCCCTTTTCACCCCTTTTTTGACACCACCACAGACACAGGGGCATTGGGGAAAAAGAAGGTGAAGAAGGTGGTGGGTAGGGAGCGAGAGGCGAGACTCTCGAGTAAAGGAAACATATCGAGAAAAGGGGCGAGGAGGTCGAGATTCTCGAATTAGATAGGGTCGAGAGGGAGAGAGATAAGGGAAACACCGAAAAGTCGAGACTCGAGTTGAACCCGAACTGGGAGGACTTTTGAGTTTTGAGACCAGATGTCACCCCTAGCAGAAGGTCGAGATCTCGGGATTCTCGCAAAGTGGGGGCCGAGACCTCGACTTCGAGACCCTCATCCTTCCCCTCGGAAGTCGAGACCCTCAAAAAGGCGGGGGTCGAGACCGAGACCGGGTGTCCCTCCCCCTTCCACCCGAGAACCAAAAATGTTGCATTGGTGGCGAGTGGGGCGAGAAAAATAAATTTCCATTTCAATGCATTCACTCCCTCCGCTTCCCCCGCCCCGCCAAAATCCATTGACCCCATCAAAAGCAGCAAATAAATGTGTTGGGAAAAGTTTGTTGGCCAAACACTTTTTGATCCCATTTTTTGTCCGCAAACAAACGTTGGGATTTTGCAGAAAAATGGCCAAAAATTGGTCCGAAATGATGCCAAATGTTGTGTATTGCCCAGGGCCCATAAATCTTTGGATTCGGGTTGGGTATCGCCGCGAAAAACTTTTTTTCTTTTTTCCTCGTAATAAAACTAACTACGGAAGAGCCTGTGAAAGTCTCTCCACCCCCCCCCACCTATTTCTCCCAATAATCCAAAATTGATGGGTCCAGCCGGTGCTGGGCTCAAAGATCAAAGTTCTAATTCTCACCAGATCAGATCGATGCCCTGAGGGCATTTGAGGAGTAATTTAGTGATATATTTGGCCAATTAGTAATCGATCGGGATTTGGGAAATGTCCGTCCGGTTGGTAGGATAAGACAATAGCATCTCGGCTGGGCCAATAAACAATGTGCTTTCCTTTCCTTGCCAATCCCGACGAGATGGGGAAGGGGAAGGGTTAACTAAGCTCGAGAGTGCCCCGGGCAATGCCCCCCAAACCCAATATAACATATGTTCTGCCCCCTCCTCTCCCCCAATTTCCAATTTTCATCCAAAAATATTGCAAAATCGCACTCATTGCCAGCGGCAAAAATGAATCATTCGCACACCCAACAAAAACACCTTCTCCTCCTCCTCCCACGGCAAACATATGTTCAAGTCCCGGGAAAATGAATGAAACAGAGCTTAGCCAAGCAAAAATTTGAGGAGCAAAAAAAGATGACCAAATAGCCTGAGGCAAAATTGGAATAGCACATTAAAGAATCAGAAAAAGGGTCTGAGTTCAGAATGAACCTTCTGACACAAACTCTGAATTTATCACGCCGATTTTTGCCAAATTTTCTTGATTTTCAATTGCCCTTTAATAATGTATCCAAATTTGAACCACAAAATTTTCATTATTATGGGAACAACATCCGCCGGACGGGACGGGCGGAGAGTTGTCCACCCCCCCCCCGGATATTATGCTCGACAGGGGATCATCCCTCTCTTTCTCTTTCTTTCTCTCTCTCTCTTTCCCTCTCGCTCTTTCTCTGTCCCTCTTCCCCGTCTCTCCCTCCGTTCCACTATTTCCCTTTCGCTCTCTTTCTCTGTCCCTCTCTTCCCTGTCTCCCCCCCCCCCGTCCCACAATTTCGCTCCTTCTCCCAAATCGGAACAGGGGATTAGGCACTTTGTGGAGATGGACACTTGAGCAAAATGACCCCAACAAATACCACCAGCGAATAATATGCGAATGAATTTGGAGATTTGGGGAGGGGAACAGAGAAACAAACAAACAACAAAATACAACCCAACCCAACCGGCCAATATCCCGAATATCCATCCCCCTCCCTCCCCCTGCTGCTGTTGTTCTCCTGCTTGGCCTGTGTACTGTTTGCACTTCCCCTTCCTTCTCTTCCCCTCCTCCACCTCCTTCAGGATGTGTGGATGGAATGGAAGAGACCACCTCACTCATCGGTGTGTATTTGCATTTTCTTGAATGTATCGGACCAAAAAGGTGTTCTCAGCAGGCCGAAAACCATTAAAGAATAGTCTCTTTTTTGGGCTGAAAGGTTGGTTTCTTTTATAGTTGGGGATTTCTGGGAAGGTTCAACTCCGGTCGTACGGTAGTGACAGACCCAAACAGTTAAGGCTTGGGATACAGTACCTCACTATTCACATTTACAGTAGCCAAACAGCCAGTTCCAGGGATCAGAAAATCCATCTTTAAAGCTTGTTGCTTCAGAAAATTGGTACCGTATACCAATTGCTAATGTGTACTGTACCACTATACCACTACAGTACAACCGAAGAATGCACATTTCAAGTTTCCTCTGGGAATGATACCGTATACCAAATACCTCAACTTGGACCTAATACCGTACCCTACAAAATACCAACGCGTACTGTACAACTTTGGCCCAAACACTTGCTTATTGTACATAGTTTGTTTTCTTGGCCAATTCCAGGCCCACCCCGTCCCCGTCCAATCCATCATCACTTTCTCCCCCCCCCTCCTCCTCCGCCCCAATTCTGGTTCCCTCCCTCCCCCTCCCCCTCCCCCCAATAGTTTATTTGTTTTCCCTTTTCCTCCTCCGATCTTCCCCCCCCCCTCCGATGACTCTTTTCCTCCTCCTTATCAGCTTATCACCACCTTTTCTTCCCCTTCTTTTGACCATAAATTTCGCAAAACAAAAATCGAACCAAATGGCCTCCAAACTCCAAACCCAATGTTTACGAATAATAATAATAAAATGGTCTTCTTGGTGGTCCATTAACCACTCCTTTCCTTCTTGAACTTTGAATTAATTGCAAAGTCCCTTGAAGTGTTCTAAGCCTGGCGAGAGTAAGTTTAAACAAGACTGGCAAATAAGTTGGACTTTTTAAGGTCGGACCCAAACTTTTAGACCATTTAAGTTTCCTTAAACAATCAAATTGATTTTGTTCGAATTTCGCTTATGCCCTCAGGCGCTCAATTTTACCTTTTCCTCCGCTTTTGGACTCGCGCATCCATTAAGTGAGTGAGTGGTGAACTGGTCCGCCCTCCCCGCCACAATTGGGATCCCCCCCCATTCACCATCCTCCTTCCCACTCCCTCCCCCCTCCCCCCGCCCGGCAATTATATCCTTCCCTTTCCCTCCAAAATATGACCACCACAACGCCCACAACCCCTCCGGTGCTCCCAAAATTTGAATATTATATTTTGCATATTTATGTATGTATATTTTTGTGCCATTTATTCCATTCATTTCCTGAGCTTATATTTTTGCTTATTTTTAACTTTAAACAATAAAAATTATCGGATTCGAAACAACAAAATGATCCATAAAAAATGGTCATTCGCTTTTACTTGTCAAATTTTGTGTTATTTATTTAAATCTTAAATTTTAAACATTTGACAAGAAAAATAAATTTAGGTTTTGACCTGAATTTTGTTTGTTCCCTTTTATTGTTCACTTTTGTCCTTTCCTCCCAAAGTACCCAAAATGGTCATTCCTTCCTTTGTTTCTTCTTCGGTCAAAGATCAAATCGTTCGCGACCATAACAAACAACAATTATACATATTTATTGTTCCAAAATAATAATAACAAAACACATTCAAAAGTTTAGGTCTTACTCGTACCCAACTTTTTCCTCATAGTTTTTTAGTTTTTCATACATTCCAAAAGTTTAACCTCTTGCCTGGATTTTTTAAAATTGGACACACCCATTGACTTACTTATGCCATGAGCTTGTATTTTAAGCTTGATAACTTTTTACTTTCTATACAAACTTCAGGTTTCTTCTATATTTTTGCCTAAACTTTTTGTAAACATTTTTCCAGCAGATGGATGGAGATAATAATCACCAAATGGATCTTAACACTTCATTGTTTTTAGATCGGTTCGTCCCCAAGTGCATTCATTCATTCGTTTTCCATTTTATTCACTGCCTGCCTCTCTCTCTCCGCCACAACTTGCCATAACTAAAAACTGTCGTCGTCGGATGAGCTCATTTGAAACTGCGCCAAGTTGGCGTCATGAATCCGACGACCAATAACATGGACTTCAAGGCGACCCTCAAACTGAAACAACTTATCGTCCGCAACTTTGTGCTTCTCTTGCTCTTGCTGATACTTCCGCAACAAGTCGCACCACGACAAATTGCCCCGGGTCACCGGCACGACCATCGCCGGCGGAGGGACACAGCAATGGCTGTGGACGAAGGAGGAGAGCAAGACCAGCAACAACACAAATCGACCGCACCCGCTGTGTTCCGCCATAAATGCCCACCAGGGTTGGTTTTCAACAAATTCTATAATTTTTTAATACATAAAAATCCAAATTAGCAAAGGCACATTTAAATTTTTTGTTATACTAGAATACAGGCCCGTAACGAGACCAGGCATTTCGGGGAGGGGCTATGTACAAAAAAAAGGTCAAAAAAATTTCGGCGCGGCGTTTTTTTAAAAGAAAAAACATTAATTTTTAAAAATTTTGTGAAAATTTGACTAAAAACGGATAGAAAAATGCATTTTCGCGACGCCGATAGCGATAGGCGCCGCGGCGAAAAATTTTCGCAAATTTTGAAAACCCTATTAAAAAACTTTAATTTTTGGCATTTCGGCCTAGCCACCCTCGTTACGGGCCTGCTAAAATACTAGTACATTACATATATTGAAATTTGAAATTCAATAGCAATATAATAGTTCCGGTTTATCGGATCCTAAAAGTCCATCATCAAAATTTTAAAAAATCTCTTTAATCTAAATTTTTGAATAAACCGATTAATTGATGTTTTTTGTCCTTTACTTCAACAACTTTTTCCATTGCAAAAATTTGTCGGCAAAATCAAGAAAAGAAGTAATACATTCTTCCGATATCCTCCCACCTTCCCCTCCGTCTTCTCCGATCCCATTAACTTTTCCCTTGGGGCACTTTATTGCACCTCTTCCAAATGAAAGAAAAGTGCCGAAATGCACTCTTTGGCGCGCCGTAAAACGGAACGGCGGAAATAATGATGAGATTGTCATTGAGTGGGCGCTTGGGATTTGGGATGGCCTTTGTCTTTCACATAAAAAACGAATAAATTGCATTTTGCAACCAAAAAAAGTTTAGGTAGTAAGAGACCTTAAGTTGGATGAGAGATATGTACCTTAAGTAGGCCGAGGGGATCATCTCGTTAATGGACTTTTCACTTTTTCGGTGCAAAATGTCTAAAAAAATAAAGGGAATAAGAAAATATATTGAAACTAATAGGTAAAGAAAATTTCCAATAGTATTAGAACTTGGAAAAATCCAAAAAATTGTCAATTTTTAATGTCAGAATATCCCAATTTTTTGGCTGCCCATTCCGCGTCATCTCATCCATCGTCCATCCTCGTCGATTAAAAATAATTTTCGGCGCAATAATTTTTTGGGCGTAAAAAATTCGTTGGAGCGTGAACAAATTCTGCGGCAAAAATTTGTTGGGTTGGGAAAATCAGAGCAGTTAATTTAAAAAGGAAAGTGGAAACTTTTGTAATTTATAACTTACAGGCTGTGAAAAATTTCTAAAGTTTTTATTTTATTTTATTCCCAAAATTTGTCCCAAAATTGTTTTTGGTTTATTACCACCTCAGATCTCAGATTCGCCCTTTTATTGCTTATTTCCGGCACCAAAGTGCCAAAATGGACAAACAACCCAAATTTTGAGCACAAATGAGCGAAGATTGACACTTTGGGCAGATTATTGGATTTTTGGGAAGCAATAAATAAATTGGATGGCAATGCCATCGAGGCATTCAAAAATGGAAGAATATAAATGGGGTATTCTTGAAGGGTAGCGAAAAAAATTTGAAAATTTTCAAAATTTTTCTTGGAATTTTTGATTAAAAAACTAAATGAAAAAATGGAGTAAAAAAAGTTTAAAAAATAATAATAAAATTTTGTTTATAACATTGAAAATAATTAAATTATTAAAAATATTAATTTTAATTATATTTTTTAATTTTTTCGAAAAAATTTGTGATTTTTCGCTAATTTCAGTTTTCCCAATTCAGCTGCTTCTGTGTACCGGACATTGTGCACATTGAGCTTTTGATCGTTTCGTGCCGATGGACGCGCATTCGGCGCCGCGCGCAGTTCGCCCAATTTCCGCGCGAAGGCACAAAATCGCTGAGCATACAATGCACTGAGAATGGAGAAGGGAGCGAACGGGGTGAAGAAGCCGATGATGGTGAAGCTGAAGATGAACCGAGAAGGGCACTGTTTGACGCGTTCGACCAACTGCAGGAGCTGCGCATTTCGGTTTGGATTTTCCCCAATTTTTGTATAAAAAAATTAAGCAATATTAGAGGCGACGTTTGCCGATCAAAAATATCCAAAGTTGTTTGAAAATTTAAATTTAAAAATTTCTTTCATAGGGTTGTTCTGCGCGCGGTTGGCTGGATGGTGGCACGTTGTTCCGAGCCGTACCACGGCTCCGGCACTTACATCTCTCCCATCTTTCCCATCTCAGCCGATTGGATGCCAAATTCTTTGCCGCCGTTGGAGGTCTGGAGCAGTTCACGTTGGCCGGTACCGAGTTGGAGCAGTTTCCCCAGCAATCACTATGCGACCTCCCTGCACTACAGGTATACTAAAAACATAATATGAATTGATTTTTTTAATTTTGCAGGTTCTGAACGTGTCCTGGAACAGACTGTCCGGCCTGGACTCCCTGTCCTTATTAGGACATTGTCAGTTGGGCCAGTTGATCATGGCTGATTTGTCCGGCAACCGGATCAGTGCACTGCACAGTGACCAATTGGCCGTATTCCCGGCGCTTCGCCAGCTGTCATTGGCCGCTAATGGAATGGGGGAGGTTAATTTTCGAAAAAAAAACAATATTTTTATATTATTTTGAAATTTAAGTATTTTTGGTTATTTTTTGCTGTTTTTATTTTAAAATAAGTTTTCTATTTTTGAAAAATAAACCTTTTTATCGCAGATCGATCAGGAGGCATTCAGCGGAGTGCCTCTTCTCCAGCGGTTGGACTTGTCTCGAAACCGACTTCGTTCTCTGCCGTCGCTTCCGCCGGACACCCTCCACTTGGATATGGTTGGAATTAAAAATAAATTAAAATATTTTAAACTTTTTTTAGTCCCAAAACCAATTCCAACATATTCCTTCTTCGGTGCTGGAACTCACTGTGTTGAAGGAACTGTTGTTGAGCGCAAATTCCATTGGGCAAAGTGTCGAAGGGCAAGAAACTACCGATGGACAGGTAAAGGGCAAAAGGAAAAAGTTTTATTTTGTAAAATTTTTATAAATTTAACATTCCACTAACCAATTTCTTATTCATAGCCCTATGTTCTACGCAGTACCTCGTTGGAGAAGTTGGATGTGTCATGGAATGTGTTTGGCCAGGTGCCAGTTCATTTGATGGCCAATTCTACGCAGTCCCTTCGACAACTTTCGCTAGCTGGCAACGCCATCGAGCGTCTAGAACCTGCCCAAATGGCCAACCTCAGTGCACTTAAACAGGCAACAATTCATTTTAAATGTTGAAAATTTGTTAGGAAAAAAATTTATGTTGTTTAAAATCCTTTCAATTAAAACCAGAAATTTTAACAAACATAATTTACTTTCAGTTGGACCTTTCTCACAACCGCCTCCGTGCATTGCCCTCCGGCGTTTTCGAAGGCCTCGCCGAGTTGCAAATATTATTGTTGGAGAACAACAGCATCTCACAGCTGGACGTGGAGGTGTTCACCGGAATGGGCACCAAAATGCATATAATCGATATGGTAAGTGGGTTTGGGAAAGATATGTTCTGACAAAATATCCCAACTTGGAGCTATAGTTATATTATAATTTATAAATTTAAAATTTTGGATTAAAAATGAGTTTTTTATCTAAAAAATTGGATAATTTTCTCCAAATTTTTAGTCGCATAATGTGCTGACAGAGCTGCCGATGGCGGTTGGTCGATTGCATCGGATCAAACGAATGGACTTCTCTCACAACCAAATATCGTAAGAAACAAAGAAATATAAGCAAATTACCATACTAAAAATGATACTTATGAATAAAATTTACAATTTAAGAATTTATTTTACTTGGATTTATTGTTTCAATGTTCACGACAACATTTTGCATACTATCTTTTTCTGTCTTTATCTTTCTCTCTTTTTCTATCTTTATCTTTCTCTCTATTTCTGTCTTTATCTTTCTCTCTCTTTCTGTCTTTATCTTTCTCTCTCTTTCTGTCTTTATCTTTCTCTCTCTGTCT
>JAQIYK010000998.1:0-11150 GCA_034700465.1 Rotylenchus robustus | reverse complement strand
GAAGGTTCCAAGGGAGTGGCCTGAGCGTTGATCAAACTCAACTACCCCAGCCCCCACGAGGGGGCTGGGGGGCGATTATTGAAAATAAATTAATGATTAATTATTGAAAATAAATTAATGATTAATTATTGTAAATAAATTAATGATTAATTATTGAAAATAAATTAATGATTAATTAATCTTCTGGGGTAGTTCAGTTTGATCGAAATATTAATGTGAACAAAAATTAAAATAATTGGCTTGCAAGGGACTGGTTTGGAACCGGGCCGAGCCTGATCTCCATCAGGGCAACCTGGTCCAGCTCCCTCCAAGAAGATAAGAAGCTGAAAAGAAAATTGCATTTTTGGACAAAAACTATTCAAAATTTCATAAGAACTTTACTTTGACAGAAAATTTCAACGAAAAAAATAAATAGAAAATAAAACAAATTGTTTAGATGTTTTGCCTGTGAAGGAACTGTACGGGGCATTGTTTGCATTTTCGTACAATTCGAAAGAGACATTAATTCACGGAATGTTATTGGAAGTGATGTTTTTGTACGGGAAAATATGGGAATATTTTGAGGAATTTGGAGTGAAAAACAGTGAAAATAAAAATAATAATGAAAATAATGATAAAAATGGTGAAAACGTTGAAAATAACAAAAGTGATAATGAAAGTGAAAAAATGAGGAAAAAGTTGGAGAAATTGTGGAGACTGTTTGACCGACTGCTGGATGGACTGCCAACCCTGAAAAGGGACCCTTTGGAATTCCGAAAGAACCAATTGAAACAATTTCACAACTTTTTTGAATATTTGCGAAAGGAATTTGGAGAAATTGGGGAAGAAAGTAAGGCGAAGAGGCGGAGAAGGGACATTTTGGTGGAGGACTATGCGCACTGCTTGATGGAGTTGTACGCGGAGAGCGAGGCGTTCAGAAGGGAGTTCGGGGGGAGGACGGAGACGAGGAGGAGACTGGGCCAAATATTCAAAATGGCGACGGGAGAAGGAGGGGGGAACAGAACACTGAGGAACAATGGGTTCTGGCTACTCTTTGACGGTTAGAATATTTATTAAAATTAAAAATTAAAAACAAATTATATTTTACAATATTTTGGAGAAAAAGAGCTCAAAAATGTGTGAAATCGGTGTTTCAGGTCCGATTTCACTCAAAAACTTATGACTTTAACATTATCTTCTACACTTTCTAATACTACCTACCTAGTTTTAGACCTTTAAAAACGATTAAAAAAATATATTTTAGACACTGCCAATGAAAGTATCAGTGTAATAGAAGAACGTGATGTAGAAAACAAAATTGAGGAACAAATTGAGGATGAAATTGAAGTAGAACAAAATTCAGTTAATGAAACGCCAATGGAATTAAATATTCAAAAAAGGTACGATGAATGTCCGAAGAAGGGCACATTCATCAAAAGTATAATGGAAGCGGACAAACAAAAAGTTGTTCAAGGTTTTCTTTTTTATTTTTAAATATTTCAAAAATTATCATATTTCTTAAGACCCGGAGGCATATGTGCTGATGATCTATTACAGTAACCTGTTGAAGAAGGATGAGACACTGAGAATGGATCCGGATTTGGAGAGTTTGGAGATACGGTCGGCGAATTGGTACTTCAAACAGAACATTGTGGAATTATTCGACGAGGTCGACAAGTTGCCCGAGAAGAACGAACACTTCGCAAATATGGTCGATGTGTTCAAGGTAAGTGTGATGCGCAACGATAATCTGACCAAAAACCCACTTTTACTGTTCTTTTGCATCGAATATTTAACAATAAATTCCTATTTAAGGAACTTTGGGAGGACATAAACCAAAAACTTAGTGCCGTTAAATTTGACGGCGTCAGGGAACTTTGTATGGTGCACAAATTTGCGTTCAATTTTACGATGATCACGGCACTGTCGGGAGAAAACGAAACTTGGAGCGAATTTGTGAGGAATCTGTTCAATGCCAACTTTGACAATTTATATGAAAAGGTTAAAAAACTCAAATTTTATAACCTTTAATATTATTATTTTATTTGTTTAAACATTTAGAGACTGGTGTTGGTGATGAATGACCAGGAAACGAGTTGGACTGACTTGGCCTGTGAGAATGAACAAGTTCGCGATGGATTGGTCCAAAAGTTGCGCGAACCCCCGCTGATCGGTCAAATTCACTTATATTCGCTGAGCAAACTGTTGCATCGGTTCAAACAGTTCCACCATTTGTTTTGTGCCGGAACGGACGAGTTAACAGTTGCGGGACTGAAGGAACGACTTCGGCAGGTGGTGCAGGATGAGAGGATGCTGGACGTGCTGGAGACAACATATCCCGAAATTATGCACTACGGTAACAAAAAGGGGTTTAAGTAGAAGTAAATGCATTAATAAAATGCACAGTAAGAAAAGGAATAAATTAATATGTACAATAGGTAAGTAACAGTAAGAAAAGAATAAAATAATACAGTAAAAAGGCAGTAAAAAGCAAAATGCAACATAGTGTTGTAAGATGGATAGAAAGAAATGAAATAAAAGTAATATAAACAGTAAGAAAATGTAATACAGTAAGATGTACAGTAAGAAAATGGAATACAGTAAAATGTACAGCAAGAAAAAAATACAGTAAAAGGCTACAGTAAAAAGCTAAATGCAACATAGTGTAAGAGGGACAGAAAGAAATGAAATAAATTAATATTAACAGTAAGAAAATGTAATACAGTAAGATGCACAGTAAGAAAATGGAATACAGTAAAATGTACAATAAAAATGATTTTTAGCAAAATGTTGCATTTTGTTAATTTTAGACACTTTGATTGTTGGCAGTTACGTTGGCATTCTGTTGGGTCAGTTGGCCCACAAAACGGGCACAACGAAAGCGGAGGACCATGAAGCGCGCATTGCCATTCCGTCGCTTTTGGAAAGGTTAAACAAATGGGAAAAAGAAACAGAGAAAATGGCGGGGAATGGAAAATCCAAAAAATTGGACAAAATATTATTGGAGAAAATTGTCAGCTTTAAAAATGAATTTTACGAAAGTATTCGGAGTATTGGACAAGTGGGCTATTTGAGGAAGGCACTTTGCCAAATATTTTATTTTGCCAAATTTGTCAAAGAATGTATTGGCACGACAAAGGGTAAAAAAGAGTGCGAAATTGGTGGAGAGAAAGTGATGGAAAAGTGCGAAAGGGAAGAAAATATCAGAGGGGCCATTTTGGAGCAGAGAAACACACTGAAACAGTCACACTTTGAGACATTGAAGGAGAGTTTGGAGGGGGCAAATGGCGGATATTTGGGGGTGGGCATCAAAAGCATGGCGGGGGCGAGGACCAGGCTGAGGAAGTGGCTGGACAACGACACTATGTACGTGCAGCTGCTGAGGACGGACCAACTCTTCGATTCAACAGGTAGCGAAAAACCGAAAAATTAAATTTAAATTTTTAAAAGTTTTCTTAAATTTTTAATTTTACAACACTATCTTTGGAGAGTTTATCTAATAAAACTTCAAAAAAATTTATCAAACTATTTTTAATTATAGTTAGTAATTAGTAATACACTTGTAGATTATTAGTACAATTATGAGTTCCATTGTTTATGGAATATATTTGATAATATTGATAATATTTCAAAACATTAAAACAAACAATATTTTGTGCAAATGCCATAATTAATTTGCAGTGTTTTATGACGACCATTTGCTATTGGCGCATTATCAGAATATTCTGTTGTCAGAAGATCCTACCGTAAGATTGGAAAGTGTGCTGAAGGCGGATACGGTAGTGTTCGTGCGGTGGATTGACGACAAATATTTGACGACAAACGAAGGATCAGTGGTGGCCAACCGATTCATGAAGGTATGGGACATTGAATTCAACGACCTGTTCAACGACATTTACGACCACTTTTTTGACTTGGATTACGATATCGCCAGGTTGGCGAAGGAATGTGTCCAGTTCAGATTACTGTACGCGGAACTGAAAAATTACGCGGAAAAAATTGTGAAAAGTAAAAACAAAGTCAAAACATATCAAAATATTGTGGACGAATTGTACAAAATTATTAGCAAATTTATAACCGTGGAACCCATGGATCCATACAAACAAACAAACACTTCGGACTATTTCTTTAAAAATCCGATAATTGTTAATGACCAAATTGACTTGGAAGGCGGGGAGGTGGCGGAGATGCGCCAAAAGTTTGACGAATGGATTCAAAACGAACACTTTGAACGGGTTATGGAACTGATCGGGCAGTACAGTGCATTTGGAGAGCTACTCAAAGAAGGTTCGTAATCATTGATGATTTTAAGGTGAAAGGTAGGGACTGGGTTTTTTAATTTTGAGGACACAGATCGGATCCACGGGATGGATTTACTAAATAACAATATTAAAAAATGCTAAATAACTTATTTTTATTGCATAATACCTATGTTATTTTTATTACAATATAATAACATATAAGTATTAAATGTCCCTGGCCTTCCCCCCCCTGGAATTCCCTGGAATTTGGAAATATTCCCAGCCTAACCTTGTTTAAAAAATAAATTTAGAATATAAATCATCTACGGATTTTGTGAACAGATTAATCGAAATTTTGGGCAGTTCGTCAAAGGCGGGGGTACTGTTGAATTGGTTGGGAATTAGCAACTCATTGGCAGTGGTTGAAGAACCAATGGCAGAGATAATGGACAATAATAGTCCCGGGTTAGAGAGCAAGAAGAAGCCGAAGAAGAAGAGAAGCAGACAGAGAAAAGACAACTGTGGTGGCAGAGAAAAAAAGGAGGTAGAGAAGCAGGGGAAAGTGGGAGATACCGTAACCGAAAAGGGAGAAGCATCGACAGACATTTTGGAAGAAACCGTATCGACAGTGTCTACCGTAATCGAGGAAACCCCGAATAATAATAAAAATAGCAATGATAATAGTCAGTTGAAGACAGAAGACAAAGATAACACAAAAAATGACAAAAACAAAGGTTTGGACTCGGAAAATGACGAAGAAAGAGAAGAACTTGAACGGGCCAGAAAAAGTACTAAAAGTCCAACAAATTCAAAGGCGCAAACAAAAGATTCGGAAATTTTAGAAAATTTTGTCAGTGAAGACCACGGCGAAGACGAATTCAAGCTCATCGATTTCGGGGATGATAATATTTTGGCTTTGAAGTATGAAGAACTGTTTAGAATGTTGAAATTGAAAGATACCGGTAGTGGTAGTGGTACAGTATCCCCAATTTTGAAAAAGGGTGAAATTCAAAGAAAAGAGAATAAAGGCGAAAATCAAATAATTCAAACTTTGGTACGATTGCTCGATGTTGGCATTTATGCCAACGAAATTTGGCACCGATTTGAAGCGATTAATGGAATAAACAATAGTAATAATGATAAAGATGGTGACATTTTGGATGAAATTGGTATTGAAGCGAAAGAATTGGGAAAAATAAAGCGAAAATGGGATACGGTAAAGGAAACCGAATTAAGCAAGAAAAGTGTTGAGGAACTGGAGGGAGTGGAAGGGAAGTTGCATGCAATTTTGGGAGAGTTATTGGTGCTAATGGACAGGGTTGTGTTGGAAGATCAAAGGTCAAAGTTCAAAGAACACTGTTTAAAGATCAAAGAACAGTTGCACTTAACCAAATTGGCCACTTTCCTTGCCGACGGTCACATTTATTTAAGTGAAAATCAAAAGAAAATTGCCATTTTGACATTGTTTGGAATGGAAAATGCCGAAGATGAGCTTAAAGAACGGTTATTGGGAAAATTCGCGAAATTTTTTAAATTGTACAAAAAAATGAATTTACAGAGAAAAATTGGTAAAAATGGACTATGTTAGGGATTACAATTTTATTATAATAATTTAGATGCAAATTTATACAACCAATTCAAAGGTCAGAAATTTTTGTTCAAATATGTTGAAGTGAATTGGCAACAAAATTTTAAATCCAAAGAATTTGACCAAATTCCGGAAGGATGGCAAGAAATAGAATTGGACGAGCAACAAACAAAACATATGGCAAAAACAAATTTGGTAATAAAACAAATTTGGGAAATATATATTCAATTAATTTATTAATTAATTTATTTTTTATTAATTATTATTTAGATTAAAGAAGTGTTAAAAAAAGGTGCGAATGATTCGGCTGAACTTAACAATCGCAAATTGGATGTTGCGATCAAAGAATTGGAGCAAATACTCCAAAATTGGGTAATAAAAAGACATTAATTTTCATTATTTTGATTTTTGTTCAATTTTAGTCTTCCGCCGAACTCCGCTTCCAATTCCAAGTCTCGCGCCCCTTCCTGTTGTACCCCCAAATTGACCATTTGGATTCAGTTTGCATTCTTCCCGATGGGTTTAATGTGCAAAATGTTCTTGGGGAACACATTTGCAATTTGGGAAGTCGGCAAATGTGCGCGGACAACTCGCTGTATTGCCAACTTTGCAAGGCAATTAATTAATTAATTAATAATTAATTAAAATTAATTAATTTGTTATTAATTTGATTTTATCAATTATACTGTATTCCTCTAATGAACTCTTTCAATATCCTTTTCCTTAAAAAGGGAATAGATGAGGAATTCTTTTGAAGAAAATACGGTGTTAGGATCAATTAATATTTACTGCATTTTCTTCAATTTTCCAATTAGTGACTTTTTGAAAAATGATAAAAGTGTGCATGTGATTTTTAGTACATAAAAATCCGCGTCTTATTTATTACAGATAGTCACTACTATTTTAATATTGTGTTAATAAATCTGATCTATTCTGCTGATCTATAAATCAAGTTCACATCATCAATTTGTCTATTGTTTTTCAGAATTTATCGGTCACTTTTCTGCTCAAATTTTGGGTGGACCGAAATGCGATGGTGCCAATGCTGAAATTGGCATTTTTGGACATTCGCGTGGACATTGCCATCGTCAAATTGCCCGAAATCGGACAACTTCCACCAAAATTGGAACAATACAATGCCAACCAAATTGAAACATTTTTGAGAATATTTGGGGAAAACATTGACAAATTGACGAGGGCGGACAATGTATTCGACGAGGGAATGCACAGAAGTGACCAGAAATGGCACGCCGAGGAGAGGGAACGCCTGATCAGCGCACTGATCCCGGCGGGTAAACTTAAGGACTTGAAAAAACCAAACTTAAGGACTTGAAAAAAACCAAACTTAAGGACTGAAAAAAACGAATTAAATCTTAATTTCAACATAGATATTGTGCATTGATTGCAAAATAAGCTTTGATTTAAAAAAAATCCCTAATTTGGCCAAATTTAATGAACTAATCCAAAATGCAACATCATAATAGTAAAACAATAAAAAAATGGTCATCTTATAAAACAAAAAACTGTCCCTTGAGCTTAATTTGGCAATGGATTATGTTTAAGGGCTGCAAGTAAAAAATTTAATTTTTTTGTAATTTTTAGTAGAAATTTCCGAATTTTTAATTCAAATCTATCCCAATTATTAATAATACAAAAATAATCCAAAAATTTAAAAAATCTCAAAACTAAGACATTAAATTTTGATCAGATGAGAAGGAATCAGTGAAAATATCGCATAAAATTGAATTATTAAACCAAAATAGCGAAATGTTGCATTTGGAAAGGCAAAAGACAATAAAATTGAGAGAAAATGTTAGGGAACGGATGGCAATGCTCCGCGTACTCGCCAGTAAAAAATAATTTAAAAAATAATAAAAAATTAATAAAAAATTAATTTTAATTAATTTTTAATTTATATTTTATTTTATTTTATTTTAATTTTTTAAAATTAATAAAAAAATTATTAAAAAAATTCAGATTTTGGAATCTATGAGAAAGTTTTAAAAATGTTATCGGACGGAAGTGGAGACGAAGGGCAAAACAACACATTGAATAAATTTTGCATTGTTTTGTCGTATTTGGAAGTGTGGGCCAAAAGTATTAATATTTTATTGTTTTAAAACACAAAAATACAGAAAAATAATTTATAAATTTTTGTTTTAGGCAAAAAATAATAATTTATAATTTTGTGTTTGTTTTAGACAATTATATCTTCGACAATTTGATGGGATATTTGGACTTGAAAATGTTAATTTTGATGCTCACCAAAGTGTTTTTGTTCTATCCAAATGCATCAGTGCCCTTTTTAGTCGAGAAATTCTTTCTCACTTATCGCACATGGTCGGCAAAATATTAATTTAACAAATAAATAAATAAATAATTAAATATTTAATTGTAAATAATTATTTTTAAGGAAATGGCCAATGCCCGTCCAACTGACTGAAATTGACCACAAAAGGAGGGGGGAATACCTGAGCTGGTCCCCGGGCCGGGAATGGTTCACCAAAAGGCAATTCTCGCCGAAACATTTGCTGAAAAACATTCGCCAGCAAATGGCAATGGCAATCATAACGCCAACATTCCCCGAAGAGAACAGCGCCAAACATGCCAATTTATCCACCGCAAAAGTGGTGCAAAACGAAATGGCGAAAGGTCAATTTCTAATTGGGGATTTAGTTAGAACGATAAAAATATGCGAAATTTATAGCTTTAATATCAAATTAAAATTAAAAAATAATTATTTTAATTTACTGCTAAAAACCAATAAAAAAATAAAAAAATTAAATTAAAGAAATTTTACTTAATGTAAAAATATTCCTGAATTTTAGCACTTAAACAAATACGCGCTAACATCCTACCCGAGGGAATTGTTGGGCCGTTGGAAAGCAAAAAATTTACAGATAAAGTATGGATATTTTCACTTTTGCAAAAAAGTGAAAAATATTTAACAATAGTAAATAAAAATAAAAATAATTAATTTTAATTAATTTAAAAATATTAAATATAAATAAATATAATTTTTTAAATCATTCAAAAAATATTTTAGAAATATATATTTTGTATAATTTCCCTTGGCATATATTGCTTTAAATGTCCATTTTTCTGAAAATTTTAATTCGCATATTCAAATTAAAATTAATTAATTTTCTGTTTTTAAATTAATTTTGCGCCTTTTAAATTTTAGTACGCTCATTTTATTGTTGTCGAATGTGTTGCCCCCCACCACCACATTGGCAACTTTGTCAATTTTGTCGGCATTCGCCTGAGGGACGAACTGTTGGAATTTGTTGAGAATCCTTTGGCCAAATGGGTACAATTCTGTCATATTTTTCCGCAATGGATTACTGTAGTGGAATGCGAGGAAAGGTACTTATACTCTATTTTGGGGATAAATTACGGTATATTTATTAAATTTAAAAAATGTGTTTAAATTTAAATTTCAAAAAATAATTTAACTAAAATTAAAGTGAACCCAAAATAATGTGCAAAAAGTTATGGGTTGTTGGCATTGAGCTGGTCTCCTCTCAGAAAACGATGGGTGGCTTTAAAACAAAATTAAAAAATAATTTGAAGAAGAAATTGGACGCCAAAATGCAAAATGACTTCGAAAAGGGACACTTTCTGAACGTGCAACTCCAATCGGAATATGTGGAGGGGCTGCAGGGGTTGTCGGAATGGTACGGCAAAAATATATAAATTATTACCTATTTTAATTTTTGCGTTTAATTTTCAAATTTATGTTTAGGTTTCACCCAAATTTCTAACTTTGTTTTCCTGAAACAGCAACCGTTTTATTGTGGTTCATCACAGATTTTTAATCAATATAATAAGAAGTTAAAACAACAATTAATTAATAATTAATTAATTTAAAAATGAATTAAATTTATTTGAACATCAATTGTTGTTGTATACTAATAATCAATGTCACTGTTTCGTGTAAAATCTATGAATAATAAAGAGGAATACCAACCCAATGAATATAAATAATATTAAACAATTGCGTGAATAATATTAACCAATAATATATTTAACGGACCACCCTTAATAAGTTATTATTAAACAATATCTTAATTTTTTTTATTATTCATATGTAGGGTTGGGATTTATATGCAATTGTTTATTTATTTCTTTTGCGGACTCGACATGGCCTAAAACGTGCGAAAACACATTTTTAGCTTAGTTTGGTTTGAAGCTTATAGCGTGGACTTTTAATTGCATATTAGAGCATATTTTGCGATATTTGGGCATATAAGCATATTTTTTGACATTTTAGGTCATATTTTGCCATTTTTGGGGTATATTTTTCCATTTTTGGGCATATTTTGCCATTTCTGTGCATATTTTGCCATTTTACGAAATTTTTTTAATGCTTCATTTTTTTAAATTTTAGCATACTTCAATTTTTTAAACAAAAATAACATAAATGACTAAAATACGTCAATCGGAACCAGCCAAAAAAGTTAGAAAACGAACTTTGTATATGAATAGATAGGGTCTCAATCTCTCAATTAAAAATAATATCCATTTTTGCGATGACTAGATATGGATATGGCATATGGCCCACCCAATCTTTTACCCATACACCATAGAGCCTTTTGCTATTCCTTATTGTCCATATATAGACAATAAGGAAAGCAAAAGGCTCTATGGTGTATGGGATACGTCGTAATAACTCAATTAAAACATTTAATTTTACACGTATTGAATAGAAAACAATAGGCACTAAGTAGTTTGAAGTTGGAAATATGGCAATTTTGAAGAAAAAAACGAATTTTAAAAAAAAAATAAGTACACTGTAAACGGTCGGCAATTTTTGTCATTTTTTGTGATTTATTGTGTCAGAATGGCATTTTACATGGCTTTTTGTGGGTTATTGATTTATTTTTAGGCCAAAAATTGGATTTTTTTAATTTTTTTAAAAGCTCAAATATGGTTTTAAGCCACTTTTAGGTGGTTTTAAATTACTTTTAAGCACATTTTAGAACTTTTAGACATGAAATAAAAATAAAAATTTAAACAAGGCACTAGTTGGAAATATGGCAATTTTGAAAAAAATCGAATTTTTTCAAAAAAAAATTAAATGCACTGTAAACGGTCGGCAAACCCTTAAAAAGGCTAGAAAATATCTCAATTGTGCTTAAAATGGATTTAAATTATTTGTTAAAATTTTAAAAAATTAAAGAATTCTATTTTTTAGCCGAAAATGCTCAAAAATGTATTAAAATTATCACTTTTTCAAGTTTTTGTCAAAATTTAAAAAAAAGGTATTCGTTTAATAGCTAAAAAATGTATTTTTTTCAAAATTGCCATATTTCCAATTCCAACTAGTGCCAAACAATACT
>JAQIYK010000997.1:0-11152 GCA_034700465.1 Rotylenchus robustus | reverse complement strand
GAGTCAAGCCCTGTTTTCCACAACCTGTTCCAGAAGGATGGGTCTGCAATCTTGAGTTTGTTGCGCGTTCCGTGTCCACCGCCAACCATAGAAAGGAGCGTGCCGTGAGTACAAAGTTGGCGCTTTGCCATCATTAAGCATTCCTCTGGTTGCATCTTCTGAAATGTGGATGAGTTAGCAGTGAAACGGTCGTTCAAGATGTTAGCGTAGTAGCTAACCCGATCAGTGCGGATGGTGCACAGAAATGCAGGCACTGGGATCGGTGCTTCCGCTGGCTCCCAAACATCAATTGTGGCAGCGCTCCAAGCATTTGAAGCTGAAGGAAAGTTACAGTTTACTTCGCTTGGAATGGAGATGAGGCTGGACCCACCATTTTGGCACCAAAGTGCCGACGAAGTGTTGATGCCGGGAGTGTGCGCTAGAAGCGCGATAAGCAAGATGCCAAGTTGGAACTGTCCACCTCTGGCCCGATGACGGAGTAGAGCCGCCAAAAGTCCAGCAATGAGAAGGAAGATCAGTGCTGGCCAGAGGAATCCATGATCGGCAAGTGAAGTGGCAGAGCTCATAGCCGAAGATCCTGGCAAGTTTGCCAGTGTCCCAAGTGCTGCTGCCGCTGCTGACTTTCCACCGGAAGGACCCTTGGAGGAGTTCTTCTTCTGGATGATCAGGGGGAGCCGCTCTTCAAGTGGTGGAGGTTGCCGAACAATGGAGAGGCGCCCTGTTATTGGGTGTGCACGAGAAGTGAAGGTGATCCTATCAGTGATCAGTGTCCGAGCTTTACCTGTTCCCGAAGTGGTGCCAGCTGATCCGCTCGAAGTGGATTGCACCGACGATTTTGTTGGCACACCAGCTGCCGGAGGAAGAATTGGCGGACGAGATGTAGGAGGAGGAGGCGGTGGTACCAAAAGGCTCAGCAATGAAGAGGGAGCCGGTGGACACTTCTTTGGACGTGCTGGTTGCACGGAAGCACTCTGAGGCTTTGACTTTTCCGACCGGCGTGTGATCGGGATTCCGAGTTGCTCACTGAGGGCTGCGTCTGTGGTGGTTCTGCCTTCTGCTGTCAGCCTGCCGTTCGTCACCAAAGTTTGCGGTGCGTTGAGGCTTGCACATGGTGGAATACATGTTTTGAGCTTGTGCCAGTTCGGAAATCGGCCTTTCAATGCCACGATGAAACCTCGGATCTCCTCCCATTCCATCCGCATCTCCTTGGTTGTCGACTGCCCGATGAATGGTGGCGGAAGGACTACTACTTCTTTGCCGTAAGGTTCCCAATTCAGAAGGCTTCGTAGTGCGTTTCGAAAGTCCTTGGCCGACCCTCCCGCTTCAAGGTGCTCCCTTCCGCACCAAAGAATCAGCCTCTCCGTCTTGGCCGTCAGGAACACGCAATGAGGCAGCAAGTCTCCTATCAGATGTATGGTGGCCAACCGGATGAAGAACGATCCGTTGATGTTGGCGGCATAGTTGGAGGCAACCTCGTCCCCGATGATGAGTGTCGTTGCCTGGGCGATCTGGGCATTCGGGTAGAAGTGTTGTGCCCTCATCACGGTGAGGACATCACCAATGCGGCGGGGCAACTTCTCACCGAGCTCCTTCGCGTGCGGCATGGCTTGGTCGCTCGCCGGGATGATGGGTGCCTCACGAGATTGCAGTGGCACCATCGGCATTAGGCTAAACTCTCGCTCTGCGAGTCGACAGGCTGCTTTGTGGATGCCAAACACTTTGATCAGTAGGCTTTCAGGGAACTCGTTGCGATTGAAGAGTTTGGCCTTTATCAGCGGACCATATGTTTCGTAGGCGTCCAGAGGAGACGGTGTTAGAAGACGTTCGGCGAATTTCCAGACATCGGACCCTTTTGACTGGCTGTTGAAGGAGTTTACCGCCCAGCTCATCAGAATTCTTTGGAACAAGGTCTCCAAGTTGGTGCCGTAGAGTGCATTAGTTGCGCCCGTGAATGCCTCATGGCTCCTCATGGCTGCACAGATGTTGAAGATGCGCACGGGTTTGCACTCTGAGTGTTGACCCTTCAGGTCACACTTCTCAAGTAAGCCCCAACATGTTGGGAGTTGCTGCGGACTGTAGTCTGGAAGACTGGCCGTGACATCTTCTGAAGGACTCTTGGCTGCCTTCGAGCTTGCAGTCTTTGGTGCTGAGATGTCTTCTCTTTCGCGAGGGTGCGATTTGGTCGGTTGCCGACGCGGAGACTTGCCTCTGTTATGCGATGTGGCCGTACGATGTGCTGCTTTGCGCTGAGGTGATGGGGAGATTCTGCGGTTTTTGATGGCTACCGATCGGTCCTCAGTGGGACGTTTTGTGCCAGCCGAAGTGGATGTGGGCCCCGAAGATTTCGACGAAGTTGCCGTCGATGAGACCGGTGGTTTGCGGAATCTTTTGCCTTCGAAGCTAGCCATGGTCCCGGCCAAAACGGGAATTGGCTGGACACTTGGAACGGCCAAGGTACTCGAGGTACTCGTGGTGGCCGAAGTTTTGGACGAAGCGCCAGAGGCGCGAGAAGCAGTTGTTGTTTTGAGACTCGAAGTCTCAGTAGTTACGATGGTGAGATTGGAGGTGCGTATGATGTCCTGCTCCATCTCGTCGAGTTCGTCCAGGCCGAGAGACACGGTGTCCATGTTTACCTGGAAAGTGGGAGTTGCTATTTTTTGAGTGGGGGGTGGGTCCCGTTCGGATGGAAGGTCCCCGGAATCGTATTCCATTGGGTACAGGAGGTTCACTGGCCGGTTTAGGACCCGAGTTTCCGCCTGCAATTCCCCTCTACGAAGTTTTTTGACTCCAGCCACCTTCACACGAGCAGTACGGATCACTCCGTCCCGACTTGGGATGAGTTCCTCGATCCGGCCCCATTTCCATGCATTTCGTGGTTGGTTCTCATCTCCAATGAGAACTACGCTCCCGGGTGACGGCCAAAGTTTGGAACCAGTTTTTTCCAGCTTTTGCTGTCGTTCCCTCAAACTCAGCAAGTATTCTGAGGACCAGATGTCCCAGAATTTTTGCAGTTTGTTTGCTGCCTTGCCGAATGAGTCCTTCAGGCGGTCTGTCCCCCTTTCTTGAGGACGATACTCGGGATCCTTCTCATCATCTGCATCAATGTGAGGCAATGTGTTCACTCCTTCCAAATCGAGACGGATCAGATCGATTGGTCGGAGGAAAATGTCCGGCTGATCCGGTAGTGCTGTGAGAGGGCGCTCATTGACCATGGCAGCAATTTCGTATAGTGCCGTGGCGAGCTGAAGCCAACTCATTCGCCATCGGCCGAGACTTCGGCGCATGGCAGATTTTACGGTCCCGATCTGTCGTTCCCAGAATCCTCCGCGCCATGGCGCGGCTTCTGTGATGAAGGTCCAACGAATGCCTTTGGTGGCACTGAAGTTTTGGACGCGGGGGTGGCGCATTACGCTTCCCATAGCTCGCGAAGAGCCTTTGCCGCTGCTGTGAAGTTGGTGCCATTGTCTGAAATGATCTCGGATGGCAATCGCCTGAGTGCAATGAAGCGACGAAGGGTTGATACAAATGCCTCCGCTGAGTAATCAAGAGCAAGCTCAATGTGAACTGCTCGAGTGAGTTGGCAAGTGAAGAGTGCAGCCCAGCACTTCTTCCCTTCCTTTTCATCGTAGATGATCAACGGGCCGAAATAGTCCACGCCGATACGTGACCACGGAGCTCCCGGAGTCACTCTCGAGATCGGTAGTGGCGGAGGAGGAGGTTTGATGAATGGTCGAGATTTGTGCCGGAGGCACTGGTAGCATCGGAGCGATTTGATCAATCGCTTTCCTGCTGGAATCCAGAACCTTTGGCGAATGTGAGCGAGAACCCAGTTGGGGCCATAATGTCCGCATTCAATGTGTGAATTCATCGCAATCGATTTTGCGATTGCTGAATCACGCGGAATGTAGTATGGCCACTTGGTGTCTGTCGAAAGTTCGGCATGATCAATCCGTCCGCCACAGCGGAGGAGACCATCGTCATCTCGCCACATTGCCAGATTTTTCTGTTCTGTATCGGGTACCAGGCGCTGATTTTCGCTGATGATCAATTTCTCTGCGAATTTCAGCTCGTCACTGGAGAGAGATTGTCCTCCTTGGCCAAGTGGACCAATGTAAATGCGTTTGACGCTCTCGACGAATGTGTTTTGCCCGTTCCAGCGAGAGAAAATGCGATTGCGAAGGAATCGCATGGTGTAGGCGGCTACTCCTTTGAGTTTTCGCCATTCAGTCTTCACCATGGTGTTCTTGCCGAACCACCAGGTGGAAAGGTTTGTCGGATTGAAGAGCAGTTCAGGCAGCTCTGCCTTGATCATGGCTGTTCCGGTGACGCAGAAGAAGTTTCGTTTCAGTTTTTCCGGTGGTTGCACCGACGGATCGTAAACACAGAGTGTTTTTGGCCATTCCGTTGGTTCGTCCGCGAGCCATTTCGGTCCATTAAACCAATCTGACTTTGCTGCATTCCAATTCATTCCACGTGACGCGTAGTCGGCGGGATTGTTCTCCCCTTCGACATGGCGAACTGTCCAATCACTGAGTTTTTTCAGTCGATTGTTGACGAACACATCCTTTTGAGGTTCGCGTGACAGAAGCCATTGGACGACGCATTGACTGTCCGTCCAAATTTGAATCTTTTCTAGATTCAATTCGAGCTCCTTCTGGACGAAGTCTGTGGCTCGAGCTGCCGATGTGGCAGCCTGAAGCTCCAGTCGAGGAATGGTCATTTTTCCGGCACGTTTGCCGGTGGGAACGACTTGGCTGCGAGCGAAGACAAGATTCACGGCCGTTCGTTTTCCCTTTTGTGCGCGAAGGTAGATGGCATATCCGACGCCGAAGAGACTGGCATCTGCAAAGGTGTGCAGTTCAAACGTTGTGCCGTTTGGTTGCCAGTCAAAGTATCTGCGTGGGATGATGAACGGATGGGCATCGTGCCACTGAGTGGCAATTTTGTCCCATGTTTGAGCCTCGTTAAGACTGAGAGGTTCATCCCAGCCTTTCTGTTCATGCCAGAGAATCTGGAGCATTCGCTTTGCTTCAAGTAGGAATGGCGAGATCAGCCCGAGTGGATCGAACGGAGTTGAGATGAGACTCAGAAGAGTCCGTTTTGTTAGAGGACGTGGTAGATTTGCACCGGTAGGTGGGACTGGTAGACGCAAAGCGTCATCGAAAGTGTCCCAAATGGTACCGAGAACTTTAACTCGTTGGCCAGAGGCCATGCCGGTGAGTTGACCGATGGAGTCGATGTCGTTGGAAGCAAATTCACGCATTCGCATTCCCGCTTCCTTGAAGATGCGAGAAAGTTCTTCGCAGAATGGAAGCGTTTCGCGCGAATGATTTACTCCGCTGACGACATTGTCAACGTAGATCGATTTTTTCACGCGGAGCGCGAATTCGGTACCAATCCGGTCGAGGTGCTCATCAATGGTCGCTGCCAACTGGAAGGGAGACGAGTTGATCCCAAATGTGACGCGACGGAATCGCCAAGTTTCGATTGGCGAATTCGGATCGAATGGATCCTTTAGCCAGAGAAAGCGAGTGCAATCGCGACAGTCTGGGCGGAGAGAAAGTTGAAGGAATGCACCCTGGATGTCGGAAATAATTCCGACCGGGTATGTGCGCCAGCGGATTTTGATCCCGGCCATGTTGTTTTGAAGAGGTGGTCCCGGATGGATTACTTCATTCAATGCCAGAAATTGTCGATTGGCCTTGGCGGAGCCATCGAAAACCATACGCACTTTCTCCGAATCCGCTTTTGTCACGCAATGATGAGGAAGATAATGTACGATTCCCTCTGCCTGTGGCGGTGCGCGTTCGATAATCAGTTCCTCGGACTGATCAGTGACGATTTGGTGCACTTTCTTCAGCAGTTTGGGATCCTCGCGAAGTTTTTTGAGTTGCGAATGAAGGCGAGCTCGAGCCAGAACGTAGTTCGTCGGGAGTTGCGATGCTGCTCCATCCTTGAATGGAATGATGCACTGATATCGCCCATCGATGAACTCCAGGTTTTCCTTAAAACTTTTCAGGACTTCCTGATCAACCTCCGTTGCTGTTTTTTCCTCCGAAGTTCCGAAGGATTCGGCTTCAAAGTAGCGAGCTGCCTTTGCCTGGAATGACTCGTCCTCTTCGGGATTACCGAGAGTGAGAGAAAGGCACTTCCTGTCGCATATGATCCTCGGTGGATCGGTGCGAATGAGCGTTACGTTTGTGCAGACGGTTCCGGCGGCGATGTTGGCAAGTGAGCCTTTGCCATCGAGCATTGGACCGATGATGGACGTGTTGAGCCAGAAGCCGGAGGGCAGTTGCCTCTCCTCACGGATTTGAAGAGTGTGGTAGTACTCCATACCGAGGAGTACATCCGGCTTTGACACACGGGTGAGGGTGTCAAGCGGGTCCGAGTACAGTTCCGCCATGTCGGCTTCAGTCAACGGGACTGAGATAAGTGGCGGGAAGTGATCTGGCGGAATTTCATTCGCCTTGATCTGCATTTCTCCCTCCGAAGTATGAAGAGAAAGGAGCAATATGTTCGACGTGTACTCGTTGACTTGCGGGCCGATGCCGCGAACGCTCAAAGTTTCCGTCCCGAGGCCATTCAGCTGAAGAACTGAGATTACTCGCTTCGAGACGAGTGTAACCTGGCTTCCGGGATCGATGAAAACGGTGATGTCCATCCCCTTCAACGGTTTAGAAGGGTTGGAAACGTGAGCGACGGTGCTCAGAAGAAGAGTGTGAGCATTTCCGGTGGCAGTTGCCCCGCTCACTTGGCAGACTGGAGTCACGTTCGACCCAGAAGCCGGAGTTGCGCTATGTTGCGAGCGCGAAGGTTGTGTGCACAATGCCTTGGGATGCTGCCCTCTGCAGTTGTAGCAAACGAGAGGTCGTTGGCACAGGTTGGGCTGGTGTCCAGAACGGAGACACCTACTGCACAAGTTAAGTTCGGCAGCACGCTTCTTGCGATCCGCGACAGAACGATATCGCGCGCATTCAGCGGCCCAATGTGCCTCGCCGCAAAACGGACACGGCGTTTTTGGTTTACGACCTTGAAGTGCAACCGAAGGTTCTTCTTTTGGTTGTTGACGCTTTGGTTCCGAATTCGGTTCGGATTTTGGTCCAAAGTTGTGTGGTGGTTTGGGTTTGCCCTTCTTAGGCTTCGAGGTGGTTGCTGTGAAAGCAACAGTTGGTGGTTTCTGGATGGCCGAAGTGGTTTTGCTGTCCTTCGGCTTTTCCTTCTTCTCGCTGCCATGCGCTTGGCGGTAGACTTCTTGAACCTCCAACTCATCCTCGATAAGTTCTCGAAGTTGGGCACGGAATTGAGTGGTGTTCCATGCACCCCCGGCGTCTTTCCGAGTTTTGGCCATTCCACGGACCAGGGAGATGGGAAGTTTCCCTTCGAGATGGTTGTGGATGGTAGATGCTTCGATGTTTTGACCCATTGACTCCAACTGGCGCGCAACTTTCTCCAGAGACGCACTAAATTGCTGTGCATCCTTCAGAGAATGGCAGTTGGGTAAGTTGCGGAGTTGATCCTGAAGTTCACGGATGCGGCGATCCGTGTTGCCGTACTTCTTATGGAGGAGATCAATCGCGGTGCTATACTGCGTGCCATCGACAGGAAGTCCGATGATAATGTCCTTTGCTTCGCCGGAGAGCAGACCCTTCAGATAGATGTGCCGCTTTGCATCGTTCAGGCGAGGATTGGTGTGCACTGCCGGCTCGAAAACACACCAAAATTCGCTCCAGAGTTCTTTGTCCGGATTGAACGGAAGCAATTTCTGCGGTTCCAGGACAAAATCGTTGGTCTGGTCTCGTTTTTGGGTTGCAACTCGACGGGACAGGCGCTTCTGTTGTGTACCCAGCTTCGTCTTGAGCTGCCGGAGATTATGTTCGCGGTTGGCAGCACGTTGCATCACATCAGCGATGTTGAGCTCTCTCTGAGCTCGTTGCTGTTCCGCAGTGGCTTCCGGACGCTCAGCAGCGGTTATTTTCCGAAGATGATCCGTCCATTCAGCCAAGATGGTGCGCAGATCATCCTGATGCCCACGAAGTTCATCAGCTTCAGTGCCGGTCGTTTCGATGCGTTCCTCCAGCTCCTCCACGCAGTCCTCGGTGCTGTAGTCGGCATGGTCAGTAGGGTTGAACCTGTAGTCGTCGATGGATCGGTCGAAAATCTCGAGAAGTGCAGTAACCACCAGTTGCACACGGTGTTGGTAAGGATTTACCTCAGCCATTTTGAGGAATGGCGCGCAAAGTTTAAAGTGTGGGTCAGTTCGGGAGAGCAGAGCTCTCAGGGAATGCAGGCGGAAATAGGGGATGGAATGTACACTGAGTGCACTGGGGTCTGCACACAGAGTGTGCGGAACGAGCGGCTAGAAGCCTTTGACCGGGCAAACCCGTACAAAAATGTAAAAAAGAGAGGTAACTGATTCCCCGAAGGGTTTCAGCTACAAAAAGAGCTTGTACCTAATAGTAGGAACGGAGTTCCTATAGGCAAGCGCTAGGGAAATGATAAAAAAAGGCCCCGAATTCCCAAAAAATTCGGTTCACCTGTAGAGCACAAAAGTGTACTGAAGATGCTGCTCTGCCTGTGCTGGAGCAGTTCAGATGGTCGTCGAACGAAGTTGTTGACGGCCAAGTGTTGAAGAGAAGGTTACCGAGTCGTCGTCCGTTGTCCTGTTGTTCCCTGCCAGGTGGTCGCCACTTACTGTACGGAACTGCGGTGAAGTTGATGTGGAGTTCGCACAGTGGAAGGTTTCCCTTCCGCCGGAGATGCAGGAGATGCAGTTGGGGAAAATACAAGAAGACTTTGGATCAAGAAGAAGAGAGGGGGGTCGAAGAGGACAGTAGGGAGGGATGACTCGGGACTTTTGCAGCTTTGTTTCCGAAGAATTAAGAAGTATTTTATTTCACGATGAACGATGTAAGGCACTGCAAAAGTGAATGTAAATTTAAGGGGGGAAACGGAATTGGCAAATCGAGGGCGGAGATACGAAATGGAATGTAAGAAAATGGGAAAGATGAAAATGTGAGAGAGTACAGAAATGTTGGAGAAAAATGAAGAAGTCAGAGGGATTTAACCGACCCAATTCCCATGGCCAAATGGAGAGGAAGGTAAGGAATGTTTTGGTTGGCCGGGGGAGTTGGGTCGGTGGGAAGCAAAGTGAAACGAAGAAATAGATGGATAAGTGAACGGAATGTTGTAGGGATGGCCAGGCCAGGCCATCGATTCCCCCCGCGGGTTATGAAGAAATGAAGAGAAGGTGTTTTTGACCCGCGGGGAGGATCGATGGGGGAAGGAAGGAGAGAAAATGTTGCCTTCCCCTTCTGTCCTTTTGGAGAGTGTGTGGAAAAGGAAGAGACAGAAGGGGGAGGGGAGAAGGAAGAAATAGTGTGATGAACATATTATGTTAATGGAAGGGGGGCGAGGAAGGAGTGGATGGGGGCGCGTAACATATAGAAAGGAAATGAGGATGTTGCCTTCCCATCCCCTCCGTCCAATGTTTGGAAGGAGTGTAAAATGGATGGATTGGACGGGGGAGATGGGGAAGGGCCGAAGGGAAGGGAAGCGGACGGAAAAATGTGGGTCGGGCAATGAGGAAGGGGGAAGGGAGAGGGAATGAATGTGCCCCTTCGGGGTCAAAGATCGATACCCTTTGTTACGCGGGTTCGGACCGCGACACTCCCGCCCGACGCGTGTACCGTCCCCACTGCATCCGAACTCGTCGCCCTCGCGCTGGTCGGTCGTCGCCGGTTCCAGTAGAAGCACGCTCAGTGTCCTCTGCCTCGCCTGTCCGCAACAGCGCCGGTGCCGTTGGTGCCCGCCCGTCGAAGAGTACCCGCACTCGCTGCAGCTTTTCCAGAACCTTTTGAACGCAAAAGGCAAGAATGAAAATGAGAATATCCGCCGAAACGGCTAATCCCACCATGTTCAGCCAATGCCAACGTGTGTTGCCGAGAAATTGGAACACCTTGGCTTCTGCTTGGCCTACAATGTCGCTGGCAGCCGAGCTGCCTGAAGTTGCAACGGTTGTCGCTGAGTCCGCTTGTTGTGCGCGAGCAATGCGAAGTATCTCTTCCGTGTGATCTGCTGAAAAGGGAAGATCATGCGGGTTGTGAGACAAGTGGTGAAAAGCCACCATGTGCAGTGTTGGGTAGTTGCCATAATGGAGATGCGGGCTCCACGTCTGCACATTTGGGACCGAGAGTGGTGGGCGCGCTGTCCGCTGATCGATCGCTAAAATTTCTTGATCGGTTAGCGTGATGAACTGAATCCCAAAGATCGAACAGGGACCTGTTGGAGATGTAGATGAAAGGACCATGTTGACTGTGTCGAGAAAGCCAGTCCAATTTCGTCCAGTCAGCAGTGTGTGAACGGGCAGGAAGATGAAGCACTGAGTTCCGGAGGGCCTAAAATGGATATCGGCAATGCGAATGGGAACACAGTCCCAAACCTCCAGAAGTCGCTGTGCTGCCCATCTGGCTTGGACTGCGGTACGGTTGAGCAAAATCCGTGCAGCTCCAGTTGGATTGCTGCGGTAAGTCTCAGGCAGGGCACGAATATCTGACGCTGAGCGTCGGCATTCGCGTTGTCGAAGAGCCTGAATAGTGCGGTTTAGACCTGAGAGCGCGGGAAGTTGGCTGGCTGTTACCCGTGAAACGAGTTCATTTTCCGTGGCAAGCTCTCGCCGATTTCGTTGTGGTTTGGTGGAGACCACCATTTGAGCAAATTGTGCCGATGGGAGACAGAACCCTTGGTCGGAACATATGAACTCCCGCTTCTGACAGTCATTGTACCGGTTGTGTACCTTGAGATCAGGAAATGTTAGCGCAAAGTTCCTTCCCGAATCCGTCCAGACCTTTTCGTCTGGATTGAACTCGCCAGTCCAATTGGCTCGGTAGAGCCGAAGTTTGCAGTGATGTGCCGGAACTGGAAGAAGCCAAACAACCATTTCGTTCCCATCCAAGATGCAATGGCCTTCGCTGATGTGGCATTTGTCCGCACGAAGTTTACCTGGGATTGTGATGTCCCAAGTCTTACGATCCGCATACGCATTGAATTTGTGGCTGTAACAGTTTGTAATTGAAGAGTCAAGCCCTGTTTTCCACAACCTGTTCCAGAAGGATGGGTCTGCAATCTTGAGTTTGTTGCGCGTTCCGTGTCC
>JAQIYK010000996.1:0-11157 GCA_034700465.1 Rotylenchus robustus | reverse complement strand
GGGTATTGAGAAATAAGTCCCCCCCCCCCCTCTGAGAAATAAGCCCCCCCCCATTCCAAATCTTTGTAGCTAAAAAAGTGAAATTATTAATTTAACATAAAAACATAAAATTAAACAAATAATCTTTCTTTTAATTGATTAATTAATTATATGAAAGAATTTTTATCATATGAAATGCCTGCAATATAACAAAGATTAGAACAATGATTTTTAGGCCATTTTTGTGATACTTGCCTTTGGAATTGCTATTTTGCTGAATAACTTCTATCTTAACTGAACTGAACAAGAGCCGAAGAATCATTAATGGCCATTTGAATGCTTTACGATTCTACGACATTCCCTACTAAAAATAGTCGAAATGATCGGAGATGACTTTGAAATAATTTTTAAGGGGGACCAATGCTTAACTTATTAGACAAAATTCTCAAGATTTGCTAAACATTTGCTTTTCATCGAACACAGTTTGTTCTTGATTTTCCAGCATATCATCATTTTGAAAAATATGCACTAGAGCCCTGTGAGTGGATTTTTGAACTAAAACGGAGAAAACCCCAAATTTTTGCAATTATTCAAAGCGAAATGGGTGGAGTTTTTCTTTTGGGAATGGGAACATAATTTTCGGAAATGCTTTTTCCATGGAGCTCTAATTCGCCACAAATATTTTTAGTCTGTTCTTCTAAAAAAAGTGATTTGTGTTATTTTTTTATTATTGCTTATCAATGTGGTATTTTCCATCGCTCGCCAAATCGTTGTTTTCGCATTTGTGTCATTTTGACTAAATTTCTTACCTATCTTTCCCCAATTTCCATAGCTCTCTCTTTCTTTTCCACATTCTTCCCAGTTAAACATTCAGAAATGATCCTACAAACAAGCGTAAGAAGGTGCTTTCGTTCCATTTGTTTTATTATTTGTGACCAAAACTATTCCTTTTTTAGATTTTTGTTTTGCAAACATTTGTTTTCCAAAGCATTGTGATATTTCTTCTCCTTTCTCCCCATAAAACAGTTCGATACAAAATTTATTTATATATCCTTAACTTTATTATATAGCATTTGGTTTTGGTATAATCACAAAACATTCTATTATTTTATTGGGCCTGTTTATATTTATATACTATCGGTTTTTTGTAAACATTGAAATGGACTTTGGAATCATTAATATTTTTATTATTTTTCTCTGATGTAATTATTGAGTCTTCTTTTCTATCTATCATCCATCGAACACTTACATAATCACCCACATCTAACAAACACTTGCTTAATGGTCCTCCTCCTCTTCCCCTTACAAAATATGTGCGTGTCACCCACCACCCCATTATTATATACCTATTTGTTAAACCCCTTCCCTCTCCCAGCCTATACACATATATTTGTTCCCAACGACGGTAATTTTTAATTTTAACATATAATTTTTGTAACACCTTTAATATATGCAAAGTAATTTTGGAATAAACTCGGAATGGAAAGCGTTAATGTGACTATTTTCGAATTTAATTAATCACCAGTACAGTTAATTTTAACAGATAATATTTGCATTATTTGTCAAATATTACAATATTATGCAATAAGGATTGTAACATAGTTTTTTGGACAACATTTGAAAGGTTTTTGTCATAAAAATCATAAATCATTAAATGCTTAATTGGGAGGAAAAAATTAAAAACTCCTCAGTTTATCAAAAAGATATGCCGCAAATCCTCTAATAATGCCCCCTACGATGCAACAATATTGTCCTCTCCACCGGGGATATTCAGATTGTGCCATCTCCCCAACAGAATCACTAATTGTACCCCTCTATAGTACCCATATTACCATATATATTCATGTAGAAATTTCCTCGAAATTATTTAAAAACTTGTTTATATTTTTAACAAAAGTGAATTTTGGAATGAATTTTTAAAATACTATTCTTAGCTGCTTATATGTATGTATACTTGTTGGAGGTAATGGAGTGGATTCTATAGAGGTATTATAAATATATACATATTTGGTTTATATTTTTGGCATTATTATAGGAAATACGGTAAGCCATAATATAATATAATCATAACTAGCGTAATTTTCTTGTTCATTTAAATTGAAAACCTTACAAATATTAAATGAAAATTAACGTAAACACTAACTGCTAACTAACTGCTGCGTTTGCATTAACACTTCCATCATTAATTCTAATTGTCTCCAATTCCACCATCTGCTGTTGATCAACAGCAGTTCGCAGGTTGGTTGCCAATATCCATAATCTGTGATAGCGCCGATACCTTAGAAAGAACAATCATAAGGAATCATTGGAGGAATTAAGTTCAGCAGAATTCTATCCAATTATTACATTTTCTGAACTTCAAATTTACATCCGAAAATTTTTTAATGTTAAAACTAAACAATTTGGTACTAGCAAAACCAAAATTTTTAAGTGCACTGCAAACGGTCAGAAAACCCCTAAAACGGCCAGAAAACACCTCAAATGTGCTTAAAAATGGTTTAAAACCACTTTTTGAGTGGTTTTAAACCATTTAAAAAAATTTAAAAACAAAAATTTTTTTGACAAATAGTAAGCACTTTATATGTTACACTCAATTTTGAGAATCACCGACCGAAAACAAAATTCCAACACAAATTTTATCTGAAAAAATACCTTGGTTTTGGCGTTGAGTCACCAATTTTCCGTCGCCTTTGAATGTGAAAACGTAGAAAGGCAAATAAAGAAAGTAATGAAAGAAAGGCAAGAAAGGCAAAAATTAATATTACACAGTTGTAACTCGTTGTTTGTTCGTACATTTGTGAATCAGAAATATTTATATTGACCATCAGCTGCTAAAAATAAAAATGTTAATTAAAATTTCATTTTCTTTTTTTATATTAGGAAGTCCAATTCCGTCGGTTGGATAACATCAACTCAAAAATTGTATCTGTTCAAAATTCAAAAATCAATAAAGGCCCGTTTTTTATTAGTATGGTTATTCCATTTTTCGATTAGAAAATAATATTCTCTAAAATGCATTTATTTAATATTGTTAGGCTCTAAAAGTTATTTAACATTATCCTAATAAAATAATAAGATTGAATCATTGAAGTCATACTTCATACAAACTCGGTTAATGCCTAAAGGGCAAATGCGAATAAACTTATTTGTGGCTGGGTCAAATGAACGGATTTTTTTATTCTGCTTTATATAGGTTTTAAAAAAAACAATTTTTAACATACTAAAATTGTAAAAAACGTTCGGCTGGCATTCCATACCGAAAACTACGTTATTTTCGATAAAACGTTCTTGCATTGAAAACTTTGCCGGATATATTTAAATTATATTTGATTGAATAAGATTTTTCGATATTTTCGGTAACCTTTTTATATTTTTTATTGTGAGATCAAATTGTAAAATAATTATTCGAAAAAATTTGTTATACAATTTTAAAACTTTTTATATTTCAACAAATAAAAGTTAAAAATTCTATGAACATACAATTGGGCATTAAAGATAAAAGGAAACTAGATAAGAAAATTGGAAGGAATTTATTGATTTTGGAGTAAAATGAAAGATTCTTCGATTTTTGTGCACTTTTTTTTGCCTCTCATCAATCTCCCTCCCATTCCTTCCATTCACCTCACTCGAAATTTGTTCAACCGCGCAAATATTTCATTCATTTGGATTCTTTGAGTTAACTCAAAATGCGACGAAGTGGTTGGTTAAAGAAAAAATAAAGGAAAAAGGCAACGAACGACTGAAAATTGTTCTTACGTCAACAGCTGGGAATCGAGAATAGAGGGGAGAGGAGAGTAGGATAAGAAAAAAATTAGAAAAGTCATTCTGTCCGACTGACTAAAGTTTATATTCTTTGAGAAAACAAAAATTGAATGTTGGCAGCCTAAAAATAGGATTCATTTGTTATTAATGGATTAAATGTATATTTAACTTATACAGTCTATAACTAACTATATAACATAAAAAATATAGTTTATACGTTTGATATAAACAAATACACATGTGTAAAATAATTTTTATTATTCAATTTTAAATTAGTTTTTCTACAGATTATTATATTTCATTCAAAGTAGATAAAAAATAAAAATGTTTCATGAGTAGAATTCATTTACAAATCGCAAATTACAAATCAGAATAAAAACAAACGATTAAATTGAAATTAGAAGACAATTATTAAAGCGAAATACAAATATAAGTTAGGTAGAATTAATTTGAAATAGAAAAATTAAAATAATTATTTAATAGAAAAATTAAAATTAAAAATAAATAAATTAAAAAAAGAAAAATTAAAATAATATTTTTAGACAATTATTGACAGAAATCCTCATTTCGCCCCCCCAGCCCTCTACTGGCTGGGGCTGGGGTAGTTGAGTTTGAGTACCACTCAGGCTACGCTATTGGAAACTTACTTCATTGTCCCAAAAAACACTTTCCACCAAACGAAGCCGCTCCATTTTAGTGTCAAAAAATTCAGCAAAAAATTATAAAATTTTCAAAAAATGAAAATCGTAACATTGGAGAGATATAAAAGTAAAAGCTGAGATATGAATGTTTTAAATTTACCCGTATTCTTCATTTTTTCTTGGCCACGTGCATGGGTGGGTAGAAATTTTTTCGATTTTGCTATTTTTTGTTTTCATTGTGCTTAGCTTTTTGTTTCCACCGTGCTTCATTAACCTCATATCAGCTTCCCTTTTGCTGCTCTCCATTTCTCTTCATCATCATTTGATCAATTCGAGAAAAGCTTGTTTTTATTCCAAACCCGCCAAAAACCAGAAAATTAGGAGAGAAAGAAGGGTAGGAAGGAAAATAATGGGAAGAGAAAGGAGGAGAGAAGAAAACTCTTGAAGAACATGTAAAAATAGAGCGAAAATAAAGGGAGGAGAGAGGGAGGCAAAACGGGTTCGTGATCAATTAAGTTGAACTTGTGCAAAGGATCCATAATATACGAGTAGTATCCAGTATCCATACATACTTATCAGTCTCTTCAAAACAGCACTAACAAAAAAATAAATAATTTTTTATCAATATTTTTCAATACGGTCAATTTTTTCGAAAAATATTATCAAAAATATAGCAGACAGAATTGATTAATAAATTGAATAATTATATATTTTGTTTATTTATGTTTAAATTTAATACAAAAGTTAATCTTACATTTTAGCCTTTTTTATTTATAGATTTCTGCAATCTTTTTTCAAAAATCCTAGTAAAACATTTATAAATTTAAAACTAGGTGCCCTCTAGTCCCTAGTTTTTTTTCTTCAAAATTTGTACAATGATTTTATTTTCACATAGGATTGTAATGGATATAAAAAATTCAGGATAATGGCAACACTAAAAAATAACAGAAATGCCAAACGTTTCTTTCTTCGTCACATACCCTCAATTTTGCTTGTCCTTTTGATCTACTATAATAAATTTGCTCACTGCTGTGCTCAACAATATAAAAGAGGTAGTTAATTGTTTTATCGTTAGATTTTCGAAAATCAGAAGCATAATTATTTGATAAATAAACGATATAAACGAGCGACAATATACTAAGTAAATAACACAAAATATTTTGGAATAAAACATTTATAAATTTAAAAACTAGGTATTTGGAATACAGCTTAATAAAACAAAAATTTTTTAACAAAAATCACAATTTTTGTCACATTTATTTTTTATTTTTTGTTGTGTATTTAGATTTATATCGTATTTAAATTTTTTTAATATGCAAAAAATCGTTTTCAGAGCTTAGTTATTTGGACTTCTATCTGGGAATCCGGCCGGCTAATGAAGAGGGTGCACTGGAGGTTGATGGTATATTACACTTCAATTTTTAATAAATTGATTATTTTTGGTTACGCAAACAATTTTTGTTATCAAAAACTTAGTCACTTTTATCAAAAACTCAAGGTTTCTGATATAACTAAACCACTTTTTGATAAAAGCAAACCACTTGCCTTAAAAGTTTTTGATAACAAAAGTCGGCATGTTTTTTGTTAACATTAATTTATCTAAAATTTATTAATCAACAAAAGTCTTTTTTCTTTTTAGATCATGCGATTGACAAATATATTGAAAGTGCTTCTCAGCTGAATTGCGACTTCCAACAGGGCATCGATTGCCTTTGGGCAAATGCCCCGTCGGATTTTTTGTTAGATACTACCGATTTCTATCTGTTCCAGAAAACCGATCAAAAGGCCTTTCCCATCCAGGTGCATTGAATACGGTGCATTATTTAACCTCTCCCTAAATAGGTTGGCCCTGGCAATGCAATGCCTTCACCAGGTTGACTAAATATTGTAAAAAATGTAAATAGCAAAAATATTAATAATTTCGACATTATTATATATTATTTTTGAGATCAATTATTTTTTATACATTGATCCGAATGGGGTGTCGGGAAAAAATAACATGAATTCCGTAGGAATTTTCCAAAAATTCTGTTTTAAGTTTTAACTTCTAGTTACCGATCAGAAAATTAGGACCTAGATTACATTTAGTTAGATTGCATTGTCAATATTCGGAATTATCCAATTAGGTACCCAATTTGCCTTTGCCGGAAATTTGACCAAGGAACCGCAGAGTGCCGTGCTGACCAGCGCACCAATTGCGTGTCAGAGTTCAAGAGGAATTTTAACGTTTGAGTAAGCAAAGTTCCTATCAGAATAAATTCACTTCATACACTCCACAGATATTGGTTGTATAACAGTGCCCGTCTTGAAGTGCTTTTACTCAAAGTAAATCCCATGTGAGTTATACATTCTGAACTGAAGTAGGTTGGTGGTTGACAGGGGGAGGGATTTCAGAAATTTCGAGAACGAATGGGTGGGTGACTGTTCATGAAGAAATGCAATTGGGGATGTGGAATCTTCAACAGTAATTGACTTTTAAAAACCTAAGTAACACTTATCAGTATACATTTATATATTCCCGATCTTTCTTGAAACTTCCGAAAATGGGGGCGATAAAATAAAAGGAAATTTATTTTAATGTAAATATTGATTTTTTTTTTGACTTTCAATGGAATAATTGGAATGGAAATGGAATAATGGAATGGATCATTATTGACTATTTTAAGTCGAGGTCATCTGACTGTCATAGAACGACCTCCAACAGATTGTCATTTCTTGAAGACTAATGGTGGTGGCATTTGCCGAGTTGAGGTAACGATAGAAAATTTGAATGGTCGTTTCATTGAACTCTATTTATTGTTTAAATTATCAGATCCGCAAACAAACTCAACCTTTTCGCCTCGCTGTACGGATATTTAACCTCCATGATCCGGCTGTGGGTTCCTTTGGAATGTTCTCACGAGTGGTTTATGAAGCTGAACTATGCGGACTCCATGTTGAGTCATTTTCATAAGCCATCTATTTATATTTTTATTGTAGAACGTTAAAATTTTTAAATTAAATCAATGAAAAATTATGCCAGTAGATATATGTTCTTTTTATTATTCTTATAGAAAAATAGATTATCGAAAGACAAAAAAATCAATTTTATTTGTTGTTCTTTCTTTTCAGATCGCGCTCCCATCTTTGGAGGTTTGCCCACTGCTCGTTGGCTTCGTCAGCGTCGACCGATCTCATCAGCTTCGAATCTAAACTGTGGCCGAGGAGATGGACTGGAAGAACACTTTGAAGTAAAAAAATTTCAGTAAACTTTTTTCCATTTTGAGGAGAAAAAAAAACTTTATTTTAAGGATTGTCTTTGGGCCGATTTTGGCAAAACGCCAAGTGCTGGCACAAACGCAGCCCATTGGGCTATCGGAGAAAATACTCAAAATTGGGAACAAATTATGCGGTCTTCACCCTCGCGTCCTAACGGCCAATTCTACTTCCAATATGTGGACCCGATCGCCGAATTTCCTCTTCCGCAACTTCGCTCAGTACTTGTGCCTTGCACCCAAACACCTTCATCCTTGTCATTCAAGTAAGATTTGTTTAAACCTTTATGGGTATTGGGTATTGTTGAAAATAAGATTCCAGAGTTCTATTAGAGGAAATAAAGTATAATATTAAAATCTTTAATACTTTAATATTTCATCAGTTAAAAATTTTTAAAGGTGAAACTTTAAAGGAAAGCATAAAAAATTGCATGATAAAGGGGTCACTGATAAACTAGGATAATAAAGGAATGAATTTGCTTAATTATGCAAATATTTTTTATAATATATACATTTTATATTTTTTCAAATATTTTTTTGCTGAGGAAAGTCTTTGTGTTTTTTTTAAATTTATGGTCAAATGTTTTATTTTTACCTTATTACTTTATTTTTCTTTTAATTTTTGGTCGTTTATGGGTTTTATATTTTTCTAAGGCTCTCAATAATTTTCCCACTTTACAAGATTCTGGCTCAGCACGGGACTTCAAGCGCAAATTTGTACTTTGGGAACTGACAATGTGGCACTTTCCTGTGTGTATCTGAACGAGGCCGATGGTATATTTTCAAAAATAAAATAATTTATTTATCCCAATAAATTTCTGATAATTTTTTAGTGCCTGGTCCATTGACTATTGATGTAGACACCGCCGATCATCAACCTTTCAGGGTATGTTATCAGGGAGAGCATTTTAAAAGTTATAATTTCGAACATGAATTTAACACCAAATAAAAAATGATAAAAAGGTGCTATTTTAAATTTTAGTACCTTTTAATGTTTTTATCTTTGGGTTTTCAGTTTGCGTTCAATGTACTTCGCGTGGACCGTGGCACAAATGGCGGAGGAGCGCTAATAGCGTTGGATGAGATCAAATACTCAGGTATGTTTATGGAGGATGGCTACTATCTGTTCTTTGTATATTACCGTATTTCCTATAATAGGATTCCTCCCCAATAGAGCCCTCCTCTCCTCCGGGGGTATCGAAAAATAAAGCCCCCTCCATTTGAACCCCCCACCAATAGAGCCCCTCCCCCCCCATGGGGGGGGGGTGTGAATCCAATAAAGCCCCCCTACCGAAGGGTATTGAAAAATAGAACCCACGGAGGTTTTATTAGGGGAAATACGGTATATTTAACTTATGGTATATCTAACTTCTCTAAATACTTACTAATTAAATATAGATGCTATATAAATTGTTTTTCATAGGTTACCTCTGCCATGAATTGGCACCGACTGATCCTTCGCCCCGAGTGCCTCCACTCTCTGTTCAACTCAAACTCCGCTACCTTCCTCTACCTGCCTCGGTGGATACATCACAAGCGTTCCCGGATTCTTTGTAAGTTACCAGAGGTAAAAACGGGCTTTGCCGGCCCGGCCAGGGCCTTTCTTTCTTTTCTTTCTTTTATTTTTTAAATTTTTTTTTCTTTTTTTAATTTTTTTTCCTTGCTTTGGCACGGGCCGGCTTCATTTACGGCGCGGGCTGGCTCCTTTTCACCTCTGTAAAAATGGCTTTCAATCCAATTCTTAAAGCATTACCAATTTTGCTAGCCTTTGGCCATTATAATTTTTCGCGTAAAATAAACGATTGTCGTTGGGGTAATTGTTGGTCGAGTGCAGTGGCTTCAATTGGGTTCCTAAACAATTATTAATTTTTGTTAATTTTTGTAGAGAGCACCGTCACTAGCAACAAAAAATATATTCTTTTCAGAAATTGCGATTTTGAGAGAGGAGACCTTTGTCCACATTGGATGCATAGCGAAACGGAGAATGTTGGTCCAAGTGAGGATGATGACGACGCCGCCGATAGGTAAGGACAAAATTATGCCATTTTTGTGCAACTAATTGGATCAGTCAGAAATTCCGCCTTGGTATTGTACCGAAGCATCCGTTGTTTCCGGTAGATCCACGCTTTCGAAATTCCCGTGTTGCGGTTGCCGTGTTGGATAGAAATGCTCCCGAGGAACAATTTGCCATTTTGACCTCACAACCGATTGCGTGCGCGGAAAGAGGACGTATCTCGGTTTGTTTTATTCCAAAATTTTAAAATATTGAGTTATCGCAATCGGAAAACAACACTTTCTTTTCATTTTGCATTTTTCTGCTGTAGATTTTAGATTGCAGGAAAAGATTGCAGGCAAAAAATTTCTTACTGTTAGAAATATCCAGAGTATTTTTTCGTGTTTTTAGATTGCATATTTTGCCTCACCTGGTGCACAGCTGAGTGTTTGCGCCAATGAACAATGTGTTTCATCAGCCAAACGTAAAAAGGTTGATCCTTCTGCCGAGATGTGAGTAAATAGGGACTTAAAAAGTATGTTAGATTGAACTTCAATCTAATGATTAATTTTACTTAATGAAATGCTACCAATTTTTTTCAAAAATTTTTCAGGCAGCGCCTATCGGCACTGCCGGGCCAAATACTTTAACGTTCTTAATTTTTTGGTGTAACTTAGAATAATCTCTAACAACTGGCAATCAAATAAAAATTTTAATTGGCTAGGAATAAAATTCTAAAAGAATTATATGCAGAATAAAGCTATATTTGAATGATATGTATTTATATATTTTTTAACACGTTTTTGAACGTGCCTCCTTTTTGCTGGTCTGCGCCTCCTTTTAGGTGTTGACAAATGGCCACCCTGGATTGAAGTTAAAATATTGTTAGTAGTATTGTGTTATCTCTTTTTTGATAATTGATGAGTGAATTTTTATGAAGTTATTGTAAGTTATAAGCCCATAAGATAGAAATTTTTAAATATTGGTTCATGTACATTGTGATTGTATATTGTATTACTAAAATTTGAAAACCCTGTAAACGTCTTTTTCATTTTTCCTTCACTCATATAGGTCTGTTGCTCTGAACTCTGTACATCCATTTCGAATTCGGATTGTCGCCGAACGAAACAATTCGATAATGATTAGTCAGAATGACCCCTACGAACCTTTTGTTCTGATCAAGCACATTAGTAAGTAAAAACAAAAACTAGGAAATATTTAGAGCATCGAAATGAGCTAGAATTCGAGAAATAAGGATACCGTATTTCCTCTAATAGAACCCCCCTCCAATAGAGCCCCCCCCCTCTCCGGGGTATTGAAAAATAGAGCCCCCCATAGTGGTGGAAATTTTTGTTCTATATTTTTGAAACAAATTGTGTCATATAAAAATGACAAAATTGGACTAATTCCCATCAATTTTCAGTGTTTCGATAACATTTTTTGTAAAAATTGTTAAAATTCCAAAGAAAATCGCACATTTTTGATTTAAAAAAAGCCAATTTTTTGACCAAAAAAATCCATTTTTTGG
>JAQIYK010000995.1:0-11160 GCA_034700465.1 Rotylenchus robustus | reverse complement strand
ATTCGAGCATTTTGATAAAATTTAAATCTTGATCGATTCAAGTGCAGTAATTTCCTTTTCATCAATTTCTTGTGGCGAAGGTGGAGTATTCCCCAAATCAAGTCGATGACCACTCTTATTGAATTGGTCGATAAGATCATCAGTGTTTTTATTTTTTCTTCCTGACGGTGGGGGCACGTGCCCCATGGTGCCCATGGTTCGGTACGTCCCTGGGGTACACATATGAAAAAAGGTCATAAAAATTAAAAATTGTTATTTTTCAAGTTACATTCAGCACTTAAAAATTGTTGGATTTTTTTTATTGAACAATTTAAGAAGATGATTATTATAATTGGAGAAATTTTCTTTACCTTTCTCCCTTTTCTACCGCCGGCATTGGGGGGGGGCACTTTCCCAGATTCCCCCTGCCGCCGCCTATGCTTTGAAATCGCCTATGCCATGAAATGTCAAAATAAAAAATTGTAGGTTTCACTTCCAAACCCGTAGCTAGCCTCGTATTTGGGGGAAGCGAATCTGGGTTCGGGGGAGGGGAATGAATGGGAATCGAAAAAATCCATTCTTATTAGGGGTGTATTTTTTTGCTAAAATTCCTCTAGCCACGGGCCTGGTAGGTTCCCTTTATGTTTTTTAAAAATAACAACTTTTCGACGTGGCGCCTATAAGCGCCGCGGAACAAAATTTCGGAAACTATGACACTACTAAAAATCAACATTTCAATGCAAATAAAAAAAGGTCGCCAAAAAATCTTCGGTTTCCCTTGAACCTTCAGTCTTTGGTTTGGAATCTTCGGTTTTCCTTTTCATTTCTATAAACGTTGCTAAAAACCTTAAAATTTTTGAAATTACAATTTTTAAAGTCAGAATTGAAAGTGGGTATTCAAATGGCTCATGCAGTTAAATGTACAAGCTCTATCTACAGTCTATTTACATTTCAGGTTGACAAGTCCTCTGTCTATTCATCTGAATTAGTCAGTCCGAATGGAGGAAACAGAAGGGTTCCAAAAAACAACTGGAAGAAGGTTGACATTGTAGTGGATTATAATACAAGCAGGGAAATTTCAAAAAAGAGGCGCGAAAGAGATTTGGAAAGGAGGGAAGAGAGGCGGGAACGGGAATCATTTGCCAGAAAGAACAGTGTTGTTGCGGCAAAGGAGTCCAAACTGCAGAAAACGGAGTCTTCTCGGAACGAACGGAATAGACAGCTTCCAAACAAAGAAAATGACAGAGAAGGCAATGATGCTCATCTGGAAAAGACTGCAGAGAAATTTCAAAAGGAAAACAGCACTCAACTCCAGCAGACTGATCCGCCACAAGAAAACGATTACTGGTAATCAATTATTCATAACTTTCATTAATATCCAGTCAGACTATGTGTTTTACAACCTTCTAATCCATTTGGTTGGTTCCAAAAATATTTATCTGTGCAAACTTAAGAACTGGAAAAAGACAAAACAGCAGTTCAAAAGAAGTTGCGAGGCAAAGAAGTGGGAATAATTTAATATACATTTTATCTACCTATATAGAGTAAAAAGGCAAAAAATTCACACCGTTTATTAAAAGGAGAGAGTGAAAGAGAAGAGAGACATGAAGGACCTTGATGCATTCCTTTTTGCATTTCTTTTAGCGTAGCCAGCAGCTAATAGTTTACACTAGAGAATGATGGGCGTTAGGATCTTCCCATTGGGAAAAGAAAGAAGTCCAATTCTATTTCTCCCTCTCTCTCGTTCTTTCTCTTTCTTACATATTTCTCTCTCTTCCCCTCCTCCAATTCATTTTAGCAAATTCATTTTTAAACCATCGACTTTTCTGTGCTGTGAGAACGATGGGAAGAGAGGAGGGAGGGATGAATGGGTGGATGGATGTTGGATGATGGTGGGTTAATGTTTTTAAGACCCATCGACACCCACCAACACACTTTCCAATCCTTTTCGTGCGCTCGTTCATAGCTTCTATTCATAGGCCTCTTTTCCTTGTGATTCTCTCCTCCGTTCTCTCACGCCAACACTCACCTTCCATCTTTCTTATCTCTTACTTATTCTCTCATTTTTCTTTCCTATCTCACTTTACTCTAACACTTATTCTCCCATCTTTCTCATCTTCTTTTCTATCTCTCACATTACTCTAACACTAATTCTCTCATCTTTTGCATTTTTCTAAACAATATTATTCCTTGCCTCTCCCTAACATCAGCAATTCGACTGTTTTCCGACAACCACTTACTCTCTTCCTATTCTTTCACATACAACAACACCACGCAATATTCGTCCAAATATTGAATATTGTTCTTCATTTCCCACTTCCATTTTATTAGCAAAGCCATTGTTTTCTAGCGATTTGGAGAGCTAAAATTCTAAAAATATGTTAAATTTTTTAGTTTTTTATTAATTACTTTGTTATAGGTACTTTGACAATACTTCAAACGGTTATTACTATCAACAACACGGATCACAAGGTTGGAAAAAGAACAGAAACAATTCAAAGACCAGACAATCAAATCACGTGGGTCAATCGAGTCGGCACTCGCCATTACCAGTCAAGGACAACACCAATTCATCGTTTCCGAATTCTGAACAAAACACTGGCAGTATGGCGACAGTTAACAGTCAAATTGCACCACGACAAATCACTAATCGTTCCCAACAATACAATTCGCAGCCTCGTAACAATGCTGGAAGCAATGGAAGTGGTTACCGAGGAAGGAGGTCCGATGATCAGAGTTATCAAAACAACATGAATCCGGCCAATTATTCCGCAATGAATGGTTCACAGTGGGCATCAACTTCTGGCGGAATACGACCTCATCAGCCACCAAATAATCCGAGGACTTCCCGAATGCCGTACAGGTCTAATAGTGGTATGGATGGTCATGGACATCGAAGATCGGGAGGAGCTGACTATTGGCATAAAAATGGCGGAGGGCAAACAAGTTCGAGTGGGATGAAGGAGGAAGAGAGAGACCGCCGAACGAGCGGTGCAAACGTATACTATCAGCGCAACGACAGATGGCAAACGAGAAACCAACATCCGAATGCACCGCCCCCGTTGAGTGTTGCACAAAGACGAGCAAGGGGGCCTTTGCCCGACTGGGACGAGGTGCTTTTAGAATTTGAATATCATTGTGAGGTTACGCCATTTAGGTGCAAGAAGCCGGTGCTGAAGAGAGTTTTGACTACATGGACTTGATGGAAAACCAATACTCGTAATTTAACATTGATCACTTTTGTTAAAAATAATTGTTAAGACAATATTATGCACTCTCATCGGTTCCACCATTTGATCCTTCACTTGGAGTTATTGCGACTGCAGCTGATGCTTCTGCAGCAACTGCAGCGGCAGCATTTCCGGCAGCTGCTCTTCCGAATTATATCCAACAATTGCAGAACAGGATGACATTGGCAACGTAATTATTAAACATTTGAATAACAACTTTTTTTTATCAATATTAACTTATTAGGTAATGAATAGAAATAAAAACTATGTTTTCCATCAAAATTCTTATTAAGAAATTAATCGTAATTTTTGCCGAAAATCTTTTTAATAGTTCTTTCCAACTATCACGTTGCTTTCTCATTTCCGTACCTTCGTGTGACGTCTACGACCCTAACTTTAAGTTTTCGCCATCCATCTGGCTATGTGGTTGCTCAACCGCCAACGACCTTACAAGCAGCAGCCGCTGCCGCGTCTTCTATTCAACAGCCGAGTTTGGTACCACAACAAGAGATGGTTTCTCGGCCGGAATCAGCCGCCATTCCGCATCCAATGAGTATCTCATCGGCTCACTCTGCCATCGTCCAATCTGCCCATCCCACTATCGTCAGTGCAACTACTGTGCCTTCAGCGCCTCCCAGCTCGCTTCTTTCTCCTAATGGGCTCATTTCGTTCCCGCTCACTCCTACTGCACTCCCGCCAACTGCAGTTGTAGTTGCCACTGCTGACCAAATTCCCACGACTGCTGCAGCACAATTCACCCCAACTATTTTGAGTGCCCAATTTCCGCCAAATACCTTATTTGCAACTCATCAAGCTGCAACTCCGTTTGTTGATGAAATCAAATTGAAAGAGTTGGTGCGGACACAAATGTATGTTTTAAGCTTAAGGTGCGTGCAACTGATGACTAAAATTTGTTAAGTGAATATTATTTCTCTGCCGACAATCTTCAAAAGGATTTCTTTTTGCGTCGGAAAATGGATCATGAAGGATTTTTGCCATTGAGTTTAGTTGCGAGTTTTCCTCGTGTGCGCTCGCTCACTTTGGACCAGAACTTCATTGCTAGCAGTTTGCGTGACAGTGAGAAAGTTGAATTAAGCGAGGATGGTCAAAAGGTTTTAATGGAAATTTGTAACGGAGTTTGTAATTAATTTTTTGAGATTCGTCCGCGAATGAATCCTCAGCAGTGGCCTTTACTTGAATCCGCTACACACACTGGTGCTGAAAATTCCCCTACAATTGGTGAAGAGAAACTGCCACGTATTTCACCGGATTCTTCGGTTTCATTTTCTCATGAGAAGGAGACTGGAATTCACAAAATTGATCAGAAACAACAGCATCCATTGCACTTGGAAGAAGTGAAAGAAGCTGAAAGGTATGTATGTGAAAAAGAAAACGAGGGTAGATTATCATTTTAGTGATTCGTCTGATGAGCGAAGACAAGCATCGGTTACTTCATCCGCTAATTCCACAAAGTCAGTCTCTACTGCAATAGCAAACCCAATTGGTGAACAACAGCAGTCGCAGCAGGAAGACCAAGATGGATGGGAGGAAGTGCGAACCAAACGAAATAAGCGCAACAATCGAACTTCCGGTCATTCAAAACAAGCGACAGAATTGGATTTTCAGTTTGATTCGGAATTGGAATCCGGAAATGCGGAAGGCGAAGCTGGGTATTTCTAATCAGTATATTTATTAGTGCTTAAAAATAAAAATAAACAAGACAATTTTCAGTGTGGACAAAGAATCGGAAGACCTAGATGATGCATTATGCAACAAGCTCATTATAGTAACTCAGACGCCGCCTTCGTCAAACAAAAAAGGGCATGATGGTAGAAAAATGGAAGATAAGCTCAACAAAGAGATGGAACATACTTTGAGAAGATACGAGCAAGAGTTGTGGTCCAGAAAAGGAGTTCAGCCGGTAACATTAGAAAAAATTTAACTTTGTTTCCGTAGTGTTCTAAAATTGATCAATCACTGTTAGCTCACACTTTATTATTCTCCCCCCCCCAATAAAGAAAATTAAATAAATGACACGAAAACAAATATAAAATCACCTTTTTTACGAATTTTCTAAACATCCTAAACCAAGAACAGAATTAACAACCTTTACCCTACCCCTTTACATACACACCTTCTGGATTTATTATTTATTGTTTTCAAGAATGATCGAAACAAGGAACAACAGCAAGCGGTTACTAATGACAGAGGACATTTGTCAGAAGAGCGCAAGCAATCTGGAAATGATGGTTCTTCTAATGTTTGGACTAAAAAAGCGATAGAAAGAGCAGCGGCAAGTGCTTCCATTGTACATAATTTTAGTTCCTCTAGCGATTATATCAATTTTGATTTTTTGAATTTTAGCCGAAAAGTCCCTTGGTCAACCGCGAAGAAAAGGAAAAACCCGTGAAGCGCTTCTACCCGTTGAGTCAAAGGGAAAAACAACCATTAAACAAACATAATAGGAACAAAGAAAACGCACTACAGTCGCAGGTTACTCATCAATGAATTTTTCCAAAAATAAAAATTAAAAGCACGTTGCAGTTTAAGGTTATGCCTATTGGGTGGGTGCTCGGTGTTCGCTCTAAAACTACATCAATCAACGAAGATGCCGGGCCGGGTGTTCCCTCCACTTCGGAAATGACTAAACAATCTTCTGTAGTTGGAATTCTGCCTCCAACACATCCATCTGTCTCATTGTTCCAAGAAAACGGGTTTGAACAACGGGTAATGAGCTTAGAATATTTATAAAAAATAGATTTAGCAATATTGTAAAAGGCATATGTTTAGGTATACACGGAATGGAGAGCACAATGCAAAAAACAACGTGAAGCATTAGGCTACGACATTCCCGAGGCATTGTCTTCATCTGCATTATTATATTTTAGTCTTTTTTCAGATGAATACGCTTTATCGGTTTTGGTCTCTATTTTTGCGGGATAATTTCAACAGGTCTATGTATAACGAGTTCCGCAAATTTGCTTTAGAGGATGCGGATCATGGGTAAAAAAGGTGCTTGTGAAAAAACAATTAATGATTTAAGGTTACGTTATGGAATCGAATCCCTCTTTCGATTCTACAGCTATGGCCTTGAAAAGAAATTCCGTCCGCAACTTTACAACGACTTTCAAGAGGCAACATTGTTGGATATCAAACGGCAACAAACATTTGGGCTTGAAAAATTCCTTGCCTTCTTAAAATGTTTGCACACAAATTGATGTTGGATGATATAAATAAGCATTCAATTAAGATTGCAAGTATAGCACACAGCTTGAAGTGAAGCCGCTAATCGCTAAAGAATTGGCTAAGTACCGGAAGAATGACTCATATAACAACGACGTAACCTTTTTCCTTAAAAATGCAATAAAAGTTACACAGAGATAGAGAAATTTTCGCTCGAACAAATTAACACCAGAAAACAACATCTGACAAGGTGTACAAGGAGGGGTGAAGGTGAAGGGATGGATCTTATTCGCCATTCGCGCGGGGTTGGAGGTCTCATTCGCGCGGGTTGGGAGGGTTCCAAATTCCAAAGAAAATTTGAAAAAATGAGGGAAAATTGAAAAAATGAGAGAAAAAGTGGGAAAAATCGCGCTATTTATTTTTCAGACAGTTAGAAAAAAATGTCGTTTGCAAGGAGTACGAACAATTTTGTCCTAAATTCAGTTCTTTCTTCCAATTTATTATTATTCGCTTCTTGTTATAACAAAAAATTCAAATTTTTTAAAGGAATTAAAAATATTTGAAAAATTATCCCGGCGCAAGGACAGATAGAGGGAAACAGGGAAAATTTTTCTTCCCCCCCCCAAAAAAAAAAGAAAAAAAAAGGAAAATGTTCGATTTTCTTAACAAAAATTTCAAAAACTATCCCGACAACGCCTATACTGCCGGACTCTTAATTTATACAAGTTGTCACTAAATTTTACCCCAAAAAATTTATTGAAAATCTTATTAGTAAAAAATTAGCAAATTTCAGTTTGATCATTAATATGGAGGGCCCCTGCGAGGCGAAATTCTAGATCCGTCCCTGCCCGGCGGGCCATTGCCTTGCCATAGTCAAATAATTCACAAAAATAACTAATAAAAAAATTCAATTTTATGGAAGAATTTTCTTAATGGCGCCTATGGCACCCTCGAACTCATTTCAGTTCACCAATAGGCTTTCTATAAATCGACACTCAAAAAAACGTTCTAGAAACTAGGAAAAAGAGGTTCTAGATTTTTGCTTCAATTTTCATTGAAAACTAAAATTTTGGTCATTTGCACCGAAATGAACCCACTCCCCCCTCATTCGCCGTTCGCACAGGCTAGATGCTGCCTCCCCCCCCTTGTACACCTATGAATTCTGACAGGATTTTTTTCGAAGGGGGCCATGAAAATTTTTGCGAACTTTTTTTATTTACACTCAAAAATTCGATTTTTATAGGTGTATTTTTAGTATTGTACAGAAAATGTTGATTTTTAGGGATGATATTTTTAGATTGAGAGCTAAATTTTCTTATTTTGGCACATTTTCTTAGTTCCGATAGACGCCGCGCGAAATTTTTTTTGACGGATTTTGTGTACATAAAGGGAGATTCTATTGAAAAAATCCGCGGCGAAAAATTTGCGCGAATTTTGAAAACAAAGGAGGGACCCTATTAAAAAATTTTAATTTTTGGTTGGTGCCATGCCCCCCCGGCCCCCCTGGCGACGGGCCTGACATCTAATTATTTTTAGCCCGCATTGGCTGCAAAACGTGAACTTCAAAACGAGTCGAAGAACAACAACAACAGTCGCAACGTTGCGGTCGGCGCGGGGAAATGAGTGCCCCGGTGACCGGTACATACAGTTGGTTGAGTGGAATCTATCCCGACTTCGAAGTTCGATTCACTCCATCACCTTGCTGACAAACAACTATGCTTCTTCCAATATTAGGTGTTATTTTAAACCCTTATCACCCCACACCCACTCCGATATTTACTCATTTTACTGTTGACTCTTCCATAGATGGGATGGGGGGGGACTGCCCCCCCCCGATACGTCGTATTGAAAAAATTCGGAAAGTGATGAAAAAACGAGTCGTTTAAAAATGATCAATTTTCAAAAATAGAAATACAATATTAAACAATATATTTTCGAGGAAAAAGTGACTCGTATCGGACCCAAGTGTCCCCCCCCTCATTCCATCTATGGACTCTTCCAACTCTGCGTGAATCATTCGTTCATGCCTGAGTGTCTTTCGCATTTTTATTTTACCATACAATTCACACACAATCACACTATTTTTTGCAGTTTTGGAAACAAAATTATATTCAATGTAATTTCAATAAACCTTAAAATATTTGAAGGATAGAGACAAATGAATATAAGTAAAAAAAAACTCCAACAGCTTCCAATTCTGGGGAAAAACGAAAAAACAGCGAAAACGATGTTCTCGAATTAATGAGTTGCAGAAAATTATACATTTTTTGTAAACGATGTTACATTTTACATGGTCTGTATTTGAAAATTTGGACCGATCTAATTTGTTTTTGCCCGTTCTTCTTCGCCAATATTACCAGTAAAATAGAAAATACTCGTCCTTCATTCATTCACAACAAAAACCCTTTTTTGTTTTGAGACAATCATTCTGTTTTTTGAATGTTTTGCGATATCCATATCCGTTCCTCCATCATGTTACCATATGTTTTTTTGGCTGATTGCCACACAATTTAAGAGTTTTTTTTATAGAAATTATAATAAATCGAAAAATTGTTACTATGTTGTCTACCATTTGTTGTTGTACTCAAAAGTACTAATGTTGTTGAATGAATATCCGTCATTTTTGGCAGAGACGAGATGGGAGCAGTAGCCAACCACATATTTGAAGTGTTGTTACTCTTTCCATAATATTTGTATCTCACTTTGGCCCATCTTCAAAAAGGGGAATCTTGACTTTTTTAAAAGACAATTTTCGGAATTTGAAGGTTAGCACCGAAAGAGTCCTTTGATTTCTGTTGTTCCTGCTCCGCGCCCCCTCCAAATTACGGGCATTCCTCCTGCCTGCCCCCCCCCGCTCTGCCCTTCCTTCTCTGTCCGGCACACCAACCAGTGATTGATCCAACTGATCCCCTCCCTCCCTCCCCACCAACCACCACACTGTATTGCCACCTGCCCCAATTGTTGATGCTACACATAGTTCTGTTCCTCCTTCCCCTCCTCCCTTCCTATCCTCCGCTCCTTTTCATTATTTTTTCTTCAATATTTTAAGTCGAAATGTGTCTTGTTCTCTTGTTGCCCCTTTCTTCCCCTCCCCCCCCCCTCCTCCTTCCTTTCTAATTTCTGATTTTCTACGTTTATTAGCGAGAGGATATTATTTTATTACATATTTCACATCAATTCAATAAACAATTGACCAACTATCTATATCTTCCACCCACAACACATAGTCTGTAAGTCCGTCAACCTAAACAACTAACTTCCCCCCCCCACTCCCCCTCCCTTCCTTCCCCCACTCACCCTGTTACCCCACACACTTTCCCCTCCTTCTACATGTTCCTTGTTAAGACTACTATAAAATTTGCTTTTTATCCGCACAAAATAATATTAATAAGGTTTAAATTTTTGTCGAATATAACCCACTCTTTATTAATTGAGAAGTTTCCTTCCATATTTCGGAACATTTAATTTTGGCAATATTTTGATATAATGTTTGGCATTGTGTTATTTGAAGACATAATGGCCAAAAAAGGAAAAAACGTTTGTAGTGAGTGGAATAAGAGAGAAAAGAATAGAGAGAGAGAACGGGAAAAAGAGAAACGAAGAGAGAGAAAGGAATAGGAAATGAAAGGAATTGAATGAGTGAGATAAAGGGAGAATGATAGGAAAGAGAGGAGGATCGGATGATAAATAAAAAGATGAGGATGACAACGAGAGAGAAAAAATGAATTAGAGAACAGGAGGGTTAGGAAGAGAGTGCGAGTCTGTGAGTAAGGAAGGAGAAAGAGGAAATCGAGTGTGAGAAAGAAGCAGGCCCGTATCCTGGATTGAATTTCAGGGGGGGCTATGTACAAAATTTTTGGCGACCTTTTTTTATTCACGCTTATTATTCATTCACCGAAAAACCAATTTTATTACACCGAAAAACTGATTTTTAGGGGCGTATTTTTGGGTTAAAGTTCAATTAAAAAAATATTTATCTTTCTACCCTTTGACTGTGTGTGTTTACCACTTAATTTTTAGCGTGTGACAAGCGCGAAAAAAACGGTAAAATTATCTGGGAATTGGAGAAAAACTCGCGCTTATGCTGTGATCGCAAGAGTGCGCAAGGATTCGGCCAATATGACTGCAACGAGAGAATCAAGGGATGCGAATCAAACTTCAAACTGGGATGGAGTGAATGAAAGCCGAGTCGAGATAGGCTGTGAAAGGAAATGGGCGATAAACCGAACGAGTTCGGTTGGAAGACCAAAATATTTAAAGGGTTAACCGATAGAGATCAGTATTTTAGAACAAATGATTTTTAAAAGAAATTATTTGACCGATGGAGTTCGGTTATTTGTGTTTTAGAGAAAAAATTAGACCGAAAACAAAAAATTAAAAAGTGATGAAAACAAGTGAAATTTAGTTTTTTACCAAATTTTCCTTAAAAAGGTAGTTAATTTTGCCCTTGTTATGGGCAAAATTCACCTAGTTTATGAACATTTTAATTTTCAACCTTTGTTGAACAAAATTTAAATTTTATTTCCGTAGCAGACAAATAATGTTGATTACATGTTTTTAGTTGGAAGGAATGAATATTGCGGATGGGAAGGGGGAACATCGAAAGGAAGGGACAAGGGGAGAGAGCAAAAGATTGCTCCGCCCAAGTTGAGACATGGGAAGAGCAAGATTTTAGTATTAGGAAGAGTCCTCTTTCCCTGCGGAGCTCTGCCCGCAATAAGTTGTGTGAAAAAAGGGAGGAATCCCCGTGGACTTCTCCTTTTGCTCT
>JAQIYK010000994.1:0-11162 GCA_034700465.1 Rotylenchus robustus | reverse complement strand
TGGAAATTTACCGACAAAAATTGAAAAATAGGGCCCAGTCCGAGTATTTGTAGGTGCTGGACCTGTTGATAGCTTTTTATTATGCTGTGTTTCTGTTTATTGAGCCGAATCATTTTTATTGATATATTTATAATCGTACTTTTCTGTTTTTTATGGTACTTTTGATTTTTCGAAAAGGAATTTGTAACTTATCTAAAGTTCTACAAACAATATAAAAAACAACAAAATAAAATGCAAGTTTTTCCAAAATGTTTAACATTCAATGTAATTCATACATACAATCAAAATATGAATAATTTACATATTTTCGAGGAAAAACTCCGAACGCTAAAGTAGTTGTTGAAAAAACATCAAAGGTAAAATTGAAGCTAATTTTTTGGATTTTAGCATTTTTCCTCTAAAAAGTCCCCGTCCCACTTTTTAAAAACTAATTTCCCCTCTAAAAATCCCCCTCCTTAAAGAAGAATTTTTTTGTGTATTTTTTAGTCCGAAAAATCGATTCCTAGGGATGTATTTTTTTATAAATATCCATTTTCATGGTACTTTTTTGTTTTGAGCGAAAAATGCTTTTTTGTGCCATTTTTGAACTAAAAAATTGAAAATTTCTTAAAATTTCTTCAAAAAACACATTTTTTAAAAATTTTCTCAAAATTTTCGGGTTGAAATATAAGCCCATATTCTAGAATTTCCTCCCCCCTCTAAAAACTCCCCCTTCCAGAGGGGAGTTAAAAAATACCACCCCCAGGGGATTTTTTAGGAACGGCAGTTTAGAAAAGATGATTTTTGTATTTCCTTGATCATAAATCGAACCCATAAAAAATTAAATAAAACCCCAAACTTCTCATTCATACAAGTTCTTTGGAACGGACACCTCAATTGGTTTACCCTTGGCATGTTTTTCACTTCGCCGCCATCCGCTACTCCTTCTTCTGCCCCTTCGTCTTCATTAGCAGAATGTCAAAGTACATCCTGGGCTCAATGAATGCAGGGCTGACCTGCGCGATATCCCCGGCAAGAACACGCAGTGTTTCATCAACATTCAAATAATATTCTGCCAACCTTTGCTTGGCCCGATCAACGTCCGATATCTCTATCGGGTTGTTTTCTTTCGATTCTTGCGATTCTGACGAATCATTTGACACGACATCGGAATCGGATTCCTCCTTAAATAAAATTTTTAAAAGATATTCAGCTCCTTAGCGACTTCGGCTCTGTAAGCTCTAAAAGAATTCTGTGTCTTGAAAATCATAATAAAACATATTTGTCGAAAAAAATATACAATTTTTAAAGAAAAATTTGAAGTCAAATTTTTTTGACAATATTTTGAGATAAAAAAAAATTCCTATTACAAGCTCCGCTTTGATCCCCGGAAAAATTTAGACAAAATTCCAAAACTTGTTCTTTTGTTTTTAGTTTTTATTTCGTTTTTTCAATTAATATAGACAAAATTCCAAAATTCAATTTTTAGTGAAATTTTTCGACTAGAATTTTGTGACAGTCTCTTGGATGTCACGAAATATATTATTATATAATTTATTAACACTGCTCAATTGTTGTTCTTCCCGAAGTTTATAGTACGATGATTTGATTTGTTTGCTTTGTTTTTGTTGGTCTGTAAGATGTAAACTTTTGTCATACTTCACTCTTATAAACATATTTTTGACTACAGCATCCGCATCTTTCAATAGCGACCACTTCTGCTAAATCTTATTAAGATGTCGACTTTTTTCGTATCGACCAATGTCGATGCTTTGCAGATCGTGCTTCAGATTCGCATACACTTTTTGCGCTTTTGACACCAAATCGACGAACTTCTGGCGAATGTTTGGGTCATCCAGGTCAACATCTGATTCAATTTCTTCCAATTCAGCGTTCAATTTGTAAAACGCATTTTTAGTCCCAAGTTCTATATCATTCAATTTGTTCAGAAGCGATAATTTTTTTGGTTTTGACTCGGCTACAACTTTTTGGTGCAACTCGCTCAATTTTTTGCGAATTCCTTCCACAATTTTTTTTCCGTGTTCGGCAATTCATAAATTTTTGCTCGGATTTCACCCCAATCACTCGTAAATTCTGCTCCCAATGTCAATAGTTCTAGTCCATTTTTCTCTTCAATTTTTTCTTCCATTTCCTTCTCCAATACGGAAACTTTTGTTTCCACAATGAGGTGGGCCAAAATTTCTTCAATTTCATTAATTTTCACCTTTTTTTGCATCTCCAAAGTTTTTAACTGTGCTACCGCATCGTGGAACGGAGCTACAGGATAATACGTTGCTTTCCGATGCTTTTGTACCTTATCGAGTATTTTTGCAAGCTTCACATCAAATTTGGTCAGCATTATAGGGCTACAAATCTTGTCCGAATCCAAACAAAATTTTATCCGACTCTTCGTCAATCCATTCTCCAACAGATCCAATTTGTCTTCTGTCGACACCGTGTTCAAACCAATACGAAGCTTCCCAATTGTCGTACGGATGTTAGGGATTTTTCTGTCAAAATTAATGCGTTTCCGTAAAAGTATTTTTTCGAGATTTGAAAACTAACATAAGCCTAACTTTTGAAAATTGAAATTAAACCAAAATCAAAATAAAGACTCAGAAGTTGGTTCGAGTTTCGACTGCATCGTTTTTATTTCAAAAATGATCAAAATTCATTCAAAATATCAAATTTTCAAATACTAAAATTTTAAAGGCAGAAAATTGGCGATCATCCAAAATTTTGAAAAAATGACAAAATAAATCTGAAATATTGAAAAAATTTGTAATTCGAAATTTCTTCAAATTTTTTGTTTACGAAAAAATTTGCAACAACCCTGCAAAATATGCTTCACTGGCCGGCTCCCCAAAGTAATCTTTTCTCTCACGCAATTCCTTACACTCCCCTATCACGTGCATTAACGGGGTCTGTAGTCTCCGATGGAAATTGTTGTACAAGTTTTGGAAGCCCCAAGGCATCATTTCCATCTGCTCATGCACTTTGTACTTTAATATGTCCAATTTTTGCTGCAAATTAGCCAATTCTTCCAGAAAAACGGAAAATCACCTTAATATTAAAATACCGTATTTCCTCCAATAGACGCCCCCTCTGGGGGTATTGAAAAATAGACGCCCCGGAGGTTTATAAGAGGGAATACGGTAAGATGTCTTAATATTAAAAGAATAAAAAACCTTAATATGATGCCCAACAACAATGGGGTCTCGCTCCAATTTGCCGATCATTTCTTCGAAAGATTTCTTCCATTTTTCCAAATTTTTATCGTACCGAATTTATAGCCAACTGTTGTAGCTTGTAGCATTGGGGTCAGTTGGAACTGCTGGTGTTGCAGGGAGCAGGTCGAACAAGACCAAAAAATTGATGAGCAGAATTAAAATAAATTGCATTTATGCTGGAATTGATAAAATAGGATACCTGTAACAATCCGTTTATCGTTAGGCTACTTTAACAACCGCTTAGCTTCGGTTCGGCGAAATTTCTATTTCGGTCAATTGTTGGTTTGGTGGGGATATTTCCAGTCCTTCATTGAAATCGATCTATTCAAATTTCAAACTCAACTACCTCCCCCATTAAAATATAAATTTTTCCCCGGCTAGTGGATACAGTATGAAGGTATGAACTCATCAAAGATAATGTTGAATGTGGGAATAATAGCAATTGTATGAGACAATGTGATTAACTATCAACACCAACTGGCTTAAATACTTTTTTGTCTGAATCCACAAATAACATAATATTTAAATAATGTAAAACAATTACGACTCGAATTTTGGGGTGGTAGAAGAATAGGCATGGAAATTGAATACACTCCATCGATTAATTATATTATGTTTTCTTCTGTTTTTATGATTTTTTTCCTAATTTGCGAAAATAATATGAAAAAATATATTAAAAATATAAACTATCCGTTTATCCGTTAATTTTTTTATTACTTTATAATATATAAAAAATATATAAAAATATATAAAAAATATATGTTGATTGGATACTTTTTTTAACGATGAGTATTTCTGATGAGTATTTTTTAACATGGGCTTCCCGGTTTTTACCAGGATTGTCTAACCCTAGTCAATAAGAAATAAGATACCTAAATAGATAATAAATATGTACATGTATTTTATCAGTTATAAAATAATTTTTAAATGGTTCTACAAAAATGCCATTTTTACGGCCCAATACAAATGCCATTTAATTTTTTGCCATCCTGAAGCTCTATCGATTAATTATAATCTCTTTTATATTCAATTTATTTAAATTATTGGCAAGTATTATCGTGCTTTTGCTTGAATGGCAATAAGTGGATTTTGTCTGTAGATCAACTTTAACTTTAATTTTTTAATTACTTTAAAAAAATGGAAAATTTATATTAAAAATTTCACTGATGAGTCAACCCAAACCATGTCAAAATATTTCGGCCTTAGAATACGGGCTGGTCCAATTCAGTCATAGTGGTACTGCACCAGTGCAATTCCATGTATTCCATTTATTTTATTCCATGCTTTACAAGCAGTGATGTCAACTTGTACTACGAACTTGTACTCGTACCTCGTACTCGTACTACGAGGTACGAGCAAAAATTTTTGAAGGTACGAGTACGAGGGGTTTGGATTGGAAAGCACGAGTACGAAATATAAATTATAAGTATAATTTTAAATCATTGTAGCAAATTTTATTAAAAAATATAAATATAAAAAAATTGTCCGAAAAAAATGTAATTTTTTGTTCAGAAATTTCACCGGCTCGGGCCGGGCCCATCACGAAGCGGCCCGGGTTAGGCCGGACAGAAAAAATTTGGGCCCAAAAAATCGGGCTTTTTTGTTGCACAAAAATGCTTGAAACACATAAAAAATAAATTTGAATTGAGAAAAGAGTTAATTCTGTTTTGAAAACTTAATTTAGAAATTTAAAACTTTTGTTTGAAAATTTTGAAAAAATGGTTTGACTCTTATTTGTTAGTGCCTCGATAAAACCTATCTATATGTGGGATGCAATAATATTTAGAATTTTTGTAAAAAAAGTAAAAATCACTAGAATCGATGACTTTCGATGATCGATTATTAAACACAACATTGGGCGTCGAATTAATTTTTTGGTTTTTGGTTTGCAACAGTTTTAAAAAGTTTGATTTTAATGAATTTTTTAACCTAAAATCCAATAATTAAAAATACAAATTTCGGCGGATGAAGGTCGCGATTTTTCTAGAAAAAACGCTTTTTTTCTTCATATAATACTTTTTAGTTTTCGCTCAGCAAATATTGTGCAATTTTCACACTTTTACACAAATAATTTACGAACAGACACATGTTGTCCAAATTTTGCCGAACACAATAAATTTTGGTCAAAATCTTTCCAAATAATCATTTGATGGTCAATATTTTTCCAAAAAATATGTTGGGCAACATTTCCACACTTGAACAAATAAATATTTAAAAAAAGAATATCAAAATCAATATAAACATATGAATTTAATGCATGTAGTCACAAAAATAACACTTTTACAACCACTGAAATAGATATAATAATAATGATGAAAAAATAAAATAAATCATATAAAAATAGTAATCATCGATTTGTTTGATGAATTTTGCACAAACAACACAAAAATGACACAATATTTTTATTAAAACATTGAAAAATAAAAATAACTATTAAATATAACAATAAAATAACTATTAATAAATCAATATGCTTATGATTTTGTTTGCACTAAACAACACAAAAATTGCATATTTTTTCTATTAAATCAATAAATGAACAATAATAATTCTAGTAAAAATAGCAACCACCAATGTGATTATGGCTTATGATTATTTGGCAATAAAAAACAAAAATAATAAAAATATTATACAAAAACCGATCAATGAATTGGATAATTTATAAAAATAGCAACAATTACTAAATTTATGCTAAATATAACACATTTATTGGACAAAAAAATATTGGAAAAATTTGCATAAAAAGAGATATTTTCCAACTAGATGTATTAATTTTCTTAAAAAGTTGAGAAATATACAAAGCAAAAAATGGTCTATCTTAAATTTCTTGCCTTTATTTTTATTCTCTACAAAACTCATCCAAATGGCGTTTCTTTTGCATGTAAGGTTTTTTCTTAGCTAGTTTCTTAGTTAAAATATAAATTTAAAATTTAAAATTTTTAACCTTCATTTGTTTAACATATTTTTAGCTTCATTTGCTAGCGAAAATGAGGCATTGTTGGTGAAGGCAGCGGAGCGCTGGATTATGTTCAGGTAAAAAATTCTCAAAATTTTTGATTTTAAAATTTATAATTTGCTCACTAAATTCTCAATTTTAAATACTATCCATAGCTATGGAAGAAAATAGATATTTTAAAATTTTGATGGAGGTAGTAACCGAAACTCAATTGGTGGTCAAAAACGACCCGTTAATTATCAGACCACTTAAACATCTGCCAGATGAATTTCGGTTTTGGTTTGGATTTGAGCGAATGTTGGTGGGAAGAATTTCCATTCCTTCATTGGATCGTTTCAAACTCTACCTCCCCCATTAAAATACCTATTTTCTTCCCGGTTAGTAAATTATTATTGTTTTTACAAATAATTGAGCTTGAAAAATCAATAGAATTAGGGCACCTAAAATGATTTGTTTAAAAAGTTTTCCTAGAAAAATAATTACATTTTAACTATGAAAAAAATTGAAATAAAAAAAATTATTTAAAAAAATTTGGCCTTTTTTGGTAGGTTAAGTGCAATATCCAAAAAAAAATCCATTTTATTCTTTTATCATTTCCATTGTGTCCATCATGTGTTTTCAACTTTTAAAATTATTAAAAATTTTGAAATAAAATAAGAATTTGTACCAAAGTGGGACGATTATCAAAGGAAATATGGTATTTTGTATTTTTGCTTTGTTTTAGCATAAGGGGTGTTGAGAAAGGCGAAGAGGACCATACCGACTTTCTTCCTCCCTTACATGAGGATTTGATGGAAACAATTCGCCTCCGCCGGTAAGGAAAATTAATATTTAATAAAAATTATTAAAAAATAATTTTAATTGATTTTAAATTTTGTTATAAATTTATAAAAATTATAAAAATATATTTTTAAATAATTTTTATAATTAAAAATGCTTAAATTTGTTTAAAGGTTTTTTCAAATCCAATCCAATAAAATATGATGACAAAATTTGAAATTCTAATTATTAAAAATAAACATTTTTTACACAAATTTCTCTTTACATCAATATTATTTTTTTATATTTTTTATCAATTATCTTTTAGTTTCTTTATTCAATTCCATTTATTAGGAGGACTGTTGTACCCGCACCACCTAAAGTTGTTGAACTTCATAAGCACTCAGTTGATATGTTCAAAAATTGCAAATGTTTTGCGGAGAATTCTGCTGAAAATGTGGCAAATGCGTCTGGCATTCATCAGAAACATAAGCATTTGTCCGCGAGTGCAGTTGCGCATTTCATTGACAACCACTGCGATAAGCTCTTTCGGGATTGGAGCTACAAAGTGAAGAAAGAGGCGGAGGAAGGGCAAAAAAAAGTGCCGAAATGGGCACAGACGCTGGACCAAATTGACAGGTACGATACAGTACGTCGGATACAGTATTCTGCACCAAATTTACTGGTACTGTAAATAGTAAACAGTAATTTGCACTAAATTTACATACATTATTTTTTTTAGAAATTTTTAAATTTTTGGGAATGTTTAGCAAATTACGGAGGAAATTGAACATTTTTGAATGAAAATCCAATAATTTCCACAAAATTTTGAAATAGGGTTTAATTCAATTTTACTGGAGAATATAAAAAGTACAAAAAAAAGTTTAAAAAAAGTAAAGTTTTATAAATAGTACATAATACAGTAAAGAAATAGATTAAAGAATTATGAACAAAATTTACAATACGGTATATAAGATATTGTTTTCTCAAATTCGGATCTCGAGTCGAGATTTATTTCGGTTTTTTTGTCATGGTCTCGAGTCTCGGGCTCATAATTTTGGAGACTTTTTTACACTCTTAAAAATAGTAAAAATTTCAGAAATTTTAGAAAAATTTTGAATTTTTTAGTGAAAATTTTGAAGGAAATCGGCCATTTTTCATCCAAAAATGTCAATTTTTCCCGCCCCTAATTATATAATCATTTAATTTCAGAAAAAAATTATTTTGAAACTTTTTTACTCGCGCAAAATCGATTTTTATGAGTGTATTTTTTTCTGTGAGCTAGATTTTCATCTAGCTCACAGATAAAAAAAAGTCTCGAATCTTGGTTTTTTCAGCACTATTTCTAAAACATAAAAATGCAAAAAAAAATATATCCAGTTTTTAAAATATTTTTTTTGACTCAAAACTTTTGACTCAAAAAATTTCAAAAACATGAAATAATAACTATATTTTAAGTATAATTGGCTTGGAATTTGTTGAAGCGCTTCGACAGTTACTGAATGGAAAGATAACCTACCCTAGTTTTCGCATAACTGTGCGCGCACCGTTTGATTGGGAAAAGTTTGACAAACAATGGAATGTCATCGAAGGGTTATTATCACTTTTTATTAAAAATTTATTTAACAATTTATTTACCTAATTGCCATTTTAATTTTCAAATTAAAATATTTATTATATATATTTATATAATTTTATTATTATTCAATATTATTATTTTTCAATTTTTCATTTCAATTTTTTATGCGAAGAATACTTTTTTAGATTAATATTTTAATTTTTTTCTTTGGTAATTTGAAGAATTAAACTGAATTTCATTTCCTTGACTAAAAACATCGTTTTGTATTATTTTTAAATAACAACAAATTTTAATCATTATCATTACAATTACCTAGTTATCATTAAAACATTATTAGGTATTAATTATTTAATATTTTTTAATACATTTTTAAATAATTAATTAAATTCTCAAAAATGTCAATTTTTAAAAATATTAAAATAAATTTAAATTATGAAAAAAATATTCTTCAAAGATTGATTGGCGATGTGTGGGATGTAGCAAGTAAACTATGGGAAAACGTGTTGAATGCCAAAAAAGCGACAAAATTGCTCCCACATATTCTCCTTTATCACGCTCTGCTGGAAAAGTTGTTGGCATTTGGCCAAAATGAAACAAAAAATGTAAGAATAAAATGCCAAATTCAAAATAATATAATGCCAAAAGATAAAAAGTCTTTTACCGTATTATTTTCTTTTATTTTTGAATTTGAATACTGTATTATATTAAGTATTATATTTTATACCCTTTTTATTATATGTTATTTTTTTAGCAAAATTCTGCGTAAGAAAATTTAAAAATCGGCCAAAAATTATTACTACCGTATTTTCTTTAATTATCGCCCGGGCGGAAATTTTTCGAAACACCCCGGAGGGGGGGGGGCGGAAATTAGAGGGAGGAGCGTGAATTTTTCAATTGAAAAATATTTGGAAAAGGTGGAAGAAAAAAAGGAAGAACATGGCATTTTTGGTCCAAAAAATGTGTGATTTAAAAAATTACAATTTTAATTAAAATTAAAAAAATATCAAAACACTGAAATTTTATTCAACTTTGTCATTTTTCACCTTAATTGTCAAAAATTTTTTTACCAAAAAATTTAATTTTTGCCAAAATTTTTTACAAAATTACAAAAAAAATCAGGCTCTTATAGGGGGCGGTAATTGTAGGGGGCGATATTTAGAGGAAATACGGTATTTAATCCCAACATAGAAAGTATTTTTAATGATAAAATTTAAAAAAATCTATGCTATAAATTTGAAAAAATAGACAAATAAAATTTGATACCATTGCTTCTTTGTTCAAATTGAACAAATTTATCAAAAAACAAAAAACATTTCTAATAAGATAAAATAAATATTTTATTTAAAAAAAACATATTTTATTTATTCAAAAATCTTATAAATTTTTCAGGAAAACATTCATTGCAATTCTGAGCACATGAGCCGACGCGACTACCTGATTTACTGGCTTCGCAAAATATTGCATCAATTGGAAGCGCTTTACACCAACGAACTGCACATTTTAACGGAACATACCAAAGAGAATTCTGATGGACATAATGTGTTGGAGATAAACCCTTGGAAATTCAAGGAGGTAATATTAGAAGGGGTGAGGGTGGTTTCCAATGAGTAAAATTTCGCGATTGCTTCTTTTTTTACCTTTATTATTGTTGACATTTGCCAAAAAATTCAAAAAATGAATAAATCCCCCCATGAGTTAGATTCTATAGGGAGAATGGAAGTTCTATTTTTTGTTAGAGTTCTATACAAGTTTTTTGGTATCACGAATTGAAACTGCACCTTGTTCAAATTTGGTAAAATCACAAATTGTAACTGTAACCGGATTTTTTCACCTGCAAATGGTGTAAAATGTGTTTAAAATAAAAGAATCTATAAAAATGACTTTTTTTTGTCGATTTTCAGGATTTTTTTGCCCCAAAAGTGGTCTAAAATGCCAAACGGTCTAAAATGTGCTCAGATGTACCTAAAAATGCTAAAAAGAAGCTAAAAATGACTAATAGTCAATGATGTTAACTCGTACTACGAACTCGTACTCGTACTTCGTACTCGTACTACAAGGTACGAGTACGAGCTATGAGCAAATAATTTTAAAGGTACGAGTACAAGCCTTTCGAAGGAGGTGGTACGAGGTACCAATTTGTCAAATTGACATCACTAGTTAATATAAATTTAAAAAACGAATAATTTCGATTTTTTGTTACATAACCAGCAACCATCAAAATTGCATAAAAGAGGTGAAAAAGACATAAAACGACCTCTTGGAGGCTTGTATTCGTTCTTTTTAATGTTTATTTCTGCTTTTTTGAGGTTGGTGGTACAATTTCAAGCCAAAAAATCGCATTTTTTCGAATTTATTAAAATTTCGAAAAACTAAATTTCCACCTTTTTGGAATTATTAAGCATATTAGAGCTCATTTTAGGTCCTTTGCCTTTAAAAAAGAAAAAACATTTAAAAAAATTTCGACCCCTCCGTTATTAATTTGTCCACCCAATGATTTCAAATTGGAATATTGAAATGAATATTTTAGCTCTATAGAACTCTATATAATAACGCCCATAAGGATTAATGTTGAAAAATTATAGTAAATAAATAAATTATTTATTTATTTTTTATATTTAGAAGAGAGATGATGTTGCTCAAGCAATTGGAATTATGATGG
>JAQIYK010000993.1:0-11168 GCA_034700465.1 Rotylenchus robustus | reverse complement strand
GGGGCCAAAGTGGGGGGTTTTAGGCGGGGGCCAAAGTGGGGGGGGGGGGGCCAAAGTGGGGGGGGGGGGCAAAACGTATTGTCTTCGTCATAAGTATGAGTCATAAGTATAAGTTAGATTAATTTAACAATTAAGGGTATGGCAATCTTGTTCCAATGGTATGTGTTCTCAACACTTATGTTAAACACATTAATTATTGGCCCAACTTATTAGACAAAATTGGGTCGAATCGCATGCATAATTTTTGCACTTTTTGGCATTCCGCTGCTGCTTGTCACCATCGCCGACATTGGCAAATTCCTCTCCGATTTTCTTAATTTCCTTTATCGCACATACCGATCATTCAAAACAAAGGTATTAAATTTGTGAAAACAATATGTCTACAGTCTACACAAAAATTGTTTTAAAAATGGCGCTATAAACTTAAAACGGAAATTGTGGTAATATTTTCCGTTTTTAAGCTTTACACAAAAAGTTCTACCTATTATATCTATTGAAATCGATTTCATTGGGACAACTTTTTGTAGGCATATTCTATGCGTGATTTTTGTTTATAGGATAAATAATTTGTATTTAGGTACGTAAACATTCCAGACGGTTGTCTCGATATCGTAACTCCAGTTCTACACAAGAAGGTATCGATCATCGCAGTGAAGGTATTATTCACTTTGAGTTACTAAATGCTAAATAGAGTAAATAAATATCGTCTACAGGTTCAACTTCAAGTATGACCAAGGCAGGCAGTATAAATTTGAATGAGATAAATGAAGAATTGGAAGAAAGTGAGACACCACTCGAGTTGCGCATTCCCGTGGTTATGGTGTTGTTTGTTTTGCTTTGTTATTGTGCAATTGGCGGTTTCCTTTTTCACAACTGGGAAGGATGGACATACTTCGAAGCATTTTATTTTTGTGTTATAACAATGTCCACTGTTGGTAGACGGCTTGTTTTATTCTTACTTTGATCCAAAAAATAAATTTCAGGCTTTGGTGACATTGTGCCAACTCACAGTTCCACTTATATAATATTGGCTTACATAATCTTCGGTCTTTCACTGTTTGTCAAATGCTTATGAATTGGTGACAAAAAAATTACCATTTTAGCGCGACAATGTGCATAGATCTCGCGGGCACGGAATATATCCGGAAGATCCATTATTTGGGAACAAAAATGGAAGACGCTAAAGGGACGGTGATTACTGGATTAAAGGCTGGAGAACAAATACTCAAACACAGAGGTACCCTCCAGCATAGGCGCAGTGGCGGCGGCAGGGGGGAATCTGGGGAAGTGCCCCCCTATGGCCGGTGGAAAAATGGGAAGGGCTAAAGGGAGAAAGAAAGAAAATAAAATTTCTCCGAATAAAATAACCATTTTCCTTAATAAAAGTTGCTATTTTTCTAAATTTTCCCCGGTGGCGCCTATTGGCACCACCGGTCCCCATAAAAATGTACATTTTTATGGGGTTGTACAATTTTTTTTGTTTAAAATACACCCTAATAAAGATCGACTTTTTGGAAAAAGTGCCCCCATGGCAAAATTCTGGCACCGCCTATGCCCTCTAGCACAAACAGTTTTCAGATTGAACATTCATTAAGGTATCGAGGTTATACGAACAGCAAGTGGAAAGATTGTCCAGGTTGGAGGGGCTATGCTCAGTCTTAGGCAGGCACAAGAACTTGGAGTGGAATATATACTGTCTGATTTCAAATTGGACAACAAGCACCGGAACATTCTCTACGAACCATTAAGCCCAGCTGTGCAAAGGCTAATTAAGAACAAAAATATTAAGGTAAGGTAACATGTCTTTAAACAAGTCAATCCATTGCACTGGGAGTTGGTGAGGCTAGTCTCACTCCAGTAGAGACTTTTTAGACAAAGTGCAACATTAAAAATTAAGATTCTTCCTGGCGATATAAGCGACAACGATGGACTCATTCTTCAAAATCGCAGTTATGGCAAACCATTTCTGCTTCTTCATACAAGCCCAAATGCCATTCATCGCTACACAATACCTGCAGAAGATTCGAAGACTACTTATGCCCTACTTGTGCCTTTCATACTGAAGGAAACAAACATTTAATTAGATTGTTTTCATATTCCTTTTTAATGATAGTGAATAAATATTTAGAAAATGAGTATGTTCAACACATTTTCTTTTGTATATATTGAATCAAATTTTGTTTTTCATGACAATATACATGAATTTGTGCTGGTCGAGGCCAATATACTAATTTAAATGATTTTTTCGAACCCAAATCCAAAATTTTATCTATATAAGATATCTATTCATTCCCGTTGTAGGGGTCGGATGGAGGAGTTCCACCAAAGACCAAAGTTAGCCGTTAAGGTTTTAAAATCAATGTGATTGCACAATGCCAAAATGACGAATTCGTCAGTTCATTTTTCATTATTACCCCGAGACCTGACAGAGGAGAGGAGCTCCTGCCTGCTGACGGAAAATTGGGAGTCTAAGTCTATCAATCAAAATTGTGTCGCCCAAATATTTTGTTGAAAATCGAAGTTAATAGACTTTTTGAAGTATAAATCGAAAATATTGTGTTAGTTTTGATGTAGAAGATTTTCTCTGTAAAGAAATCAATTTGATAGCTCTAATTGGTGGTCGCAAACTCCCAAACTGATAGAATGTTGTAATTTGATCCAGTTAACACATAAACGACCACAATTTATTAGCAAAAATAAATAATTGAAAAAGCCAAAAAAATAAAATTGTTTTTCCGTTCGAAAAATTATAAAATTCTCAAAAAACATCTCATCTAAAAACATCCAACCAATTCATTCACAATATACATACCTAATTGCATCCAAAACCATTTATCGATAAATTTCATTCATTTCAAGCTTAAGGTTTAGAATACTAAACAAACTGCAGCCAACATACATATATTTACAAAATTAACAAATAATGCCACGTGTCACGAATTTTTTCCGACGTTTATTTCCCCTCTCATTGCCATCAGTGAACAGTTACATTGCGTTCAGTGCATTTCTATGCAGTGTTGGATTATACTATTACTATCGAGTTGTTAAAGTTCTGAACAACAATTTGGTAAGTTTTTTATTATCAATTTTTCCCTATTTACTACTAGTTAATTTAATTACTTCATTCCTCCTCTCTCCTACTGCAAAAAGGGTTACCAAGTCCAAGTACTGGTTTTTGTGAAATGTTGGGAAATATTTAAATGCAATAAGGAAACCGGGATGTTTAGATTGTTTTTAAAATGGGAACATCTAAGTGTTTTGCTGAAAAATTAAAAGTTTATTGACATTTTATATATATATTTATATATATATATAGGATATGGGCTTCCCGTATGTGGTTTTCTGTTGACATTTGTTGGTAAAAACATTGGTTCATTTTTACCTTTTTAAAGTTGGAAAATGAACAGTTCGAGAAAGAAGAAGGGCTAAGCAGAGCAGGAGCATTTGAGGGCGAACATGTTATGATAGATTTTATCCGGAAATTGGCAGCCATTCTGCGAAGACATAGGATTCTGTTTTACGTAATCATTAAATTATTTTTTGGTAAACCTTTTAATTGATTTTTAGGTTTTGATTAATTCATGTTGTGCAGTGATTTGTCTATTGGGCAAGGTGTTAATATCGGTCATGTTTGGACTATTGACAAACCAGGTAAAGTATTTGCATAAAAAGGGTTCCATGTGATTTAATCGCTTTTCCAGGAAGAGTCAACCTTGCGAAAATACTTCAGGCGTTTTGTTTCTACAAAACTTACGTTTCTTGTGTTTATTTCGCACCACAATTTGTTTGAAGACATCAGCATTTGGACTCCATGGCTGGGTATGTTTTCATTTGCTGAATTTAATCCTGAACTATATATACATATAACAGCAATGCATGCACTCTGTCTATTGCTACTTGAGCTGACTAATCTGAGGCTTGCAAATGTAACGTGTTGAATCTAGTAATTTTGTCAGCAAATTAAATTAGTTTTACAGGCTCACAACATCATTTCGAACAGAGCAGTTCGCAATAGGCTGTTTGCGACTACATCAATCACAGCGATATCCTCTCTACTGATGTTGATATTTGTTGTCGGAATCAGGAACTATATCAATCTAAACTACTGTCTTTTTCTGGGAACGGATGTATGATTTTTCGAATAATTGATCCAAAACCATAGTACGAAATAGTTTTGAATGATTTAGTGCACCTTGCTTCTTTTGCAATCTGTGCACCTTCTCTCCAAACTCTTTATGCTAGTCGATTCAAATGCTCAACGCAACCAAAACTCGTCATCTTCGGCACATTACTTTGACCTGGCTTATGAAATGATCAAATACTGCTTGGAATTTGCCAATTACTTGCACATGATTTTCTACTCCCAGCTTGCGATAACATACTGCTGTGTTTTCCTGGTTGTACAGGCTCAACATTACTACAGAAGAATCTCGAGTAAGATACGGAAATATCTGCAACAGCAAGAGCTGATGCGACACATTAATAGCAAGTTAGTTCTACAATAAAAGGGAAAGGTTTACACTGAATTTTAAAGCTATGGAATTGCTACGGAAGAAGATTTGCTCAAAAGTGATCAATGTACAATTTGCTGGTAAGTTGAATTAAAAAAAGTGTTGGGAGTTTTAAGTTAAAGATTATACAGGCAACCAATGAAAAGTGCAAGGAGACTTCCTTGTTCTCACATATTTCATGAGCATTGCCTTCGTCGATGGCTTGAACAGGATTCGAGTTGTGCCATTTGCCGAAAAACACTCACCTTGAATCTGACGCGCCCTCAACAACAACAGCAACAAGTCAACAATGTCATTGGAGAGGAGAACGGATTGCAATTGTTGTTCGAAGCCTTTTCACCAAACAGTAGATTTGCACAGTGGTGGACTCGCTTTCTGTTTGAATCTATGAATGAAGAACAGGTATGGGTAGTATAAATTAATATTAATCGGATTAGACATTGATTCAAACATGATTTGCAGGTAGCAGAGATGGTAACTCAAGTCTCAGAAATGTTTCCACAAGTTCCAATTGATACCGTTAGACAATTGATAAGTACAACTGGGTAAGCTTTGACACTCTTTGCTTAAATTTCTTAATTATTTTTGTCGTAATTTCATTAGAATAGTGCCTAATGGATAAATTAACCAAATTATAGCAGATCATTTATAGGTCTGTTACTGTTGCTGTGGAGGTTTTGCTAAGTGGAGGGAATGGACAACAAAACGCAAACAACAATCCCCAGCCGAATCAAGTAGGAATTAATTTTTGTTTACCTTTATTTTTTTCATTTAACATATTAGATTAATGCGAATAATAACGAGGCTGCCGACACTGGTGACACTTCGAGTGATGTCACTTATGAAACTTCGGAGGAAGGAACCGACTCGGAAACGGAAGAAACTCAACGAAGGCAGGGAACGCAGCCTCAACTGCAATATCAAAATGTTGTTCCGTCAGCTGATTCCACTACCGCCTCTTTTCAATCACAGCCACGCCTTCCGTTCAATTTGAAAATTAACAACAGTTTGCTTGAGCAACAAATGCATGAGTTGTTTATGGCGAACAGGAGGTAAATAATTGTTTTTATAAAAGTGGTAAAATTAAACTGTTTTACAGGAAATATCTTGCATCGAAACGTGGTATGAGTCTCAACGACTTCCTTTCCAAATCTTGAACTGATTCTACATTGATGAACATACATATACATTTTACATAGTTTTAAATAGTATTTGTAAAACAAGATCCTTATCCGATACATAAATATGAAGAAGAAAAACGGTATTTGTTATATGTTATATAATTTATTTTGAATGATTTAACCGTTGTTACTCATTTTGATACTTGTTTTTTCACGACTTATCAATTATACATACGTTTTTACAATTTATCAAAAAACTTTGTAAGGTATGGCGGATTCTATTCCAGATGTTTTTGATGGAGCTTCGCAGAATTGTGCTCTGACATTTGTGGATACCGATGAAGATTTTCAGGTTCGATTTTTGCCATTATTAGATGAATTATTTATGATAATGATATCGGAGAGATCCTCATGTACTGTTTTAAAATAATCTCCCACGAAGGGGAATTTTTGTTGTTTTTGGGCTGAGAAGTTGATTTTAGGATTTAATTTCCTTGAAATATCCATTTTCAAGAGCTTATTTTGGGCCCTTTTAACGAGAAAAAACGAAATTATTATTTATTTTTTATTCCTAAAGGAATTTGTATTGGATTTTACCAAAATTTTTGTTGAAATAACTCATCCTCCTAAAATTTCCTCGAGGGGGTCCCAGGGATTTTTTTTAGAGGAAATGTTATTTTTACAAAAATTGAAAAGTAAGCCAATTATTTAACAACGAAATAAGCACGATTTGAGCCATTAAACATGATATATGATATACATGCATGTCTTAAAATTTAATTATAAAATTGTTTAGACAGGCATTGTTACGCAACAAGACTCATCTCAAGCAGATTATGGCCAGTACTACCTTTCAACACAAGGTGAACAGTCACAAACTCTCACATCCACGATTGATGCATCCCAATCACAAACTGAGCCTGATTTGAATTTCCAAGACGATGATGAAGTTGTTGTGGATAATTTGCCGACACATGCATGCAAGTAAGACAATGATAATTGCACGGGTTATTTACACATTAGGAGGCAGAAAATGACAAATTTTATTAAATTCATAATTTACCCTGTTATTTTTGTCAAAAAATGGAAAATATTCCTTAAAGGGGGTTAGATTTAATAATGAAAAAGGAAAAAGTGGACTATTTGACGTTATCTTCTGCTTATATAGCCGACAAGTCCCAAAGAATCAGCAAAAATTGAAACATTTTATCTGAACGAAAAATTCAAGGTATTGCGGTCTTCATGATCCCTCTTCGGTTGGACAGTGCACAGTTTGCGGAAAATGGTTTTGCAATGGCAAAGGAAATACGGCTGGTAGCCATCTTATCAACCATTTGGTTAGAGCGCAGCACAAAGAAGTGGCATTACACAAGGACGGCCCACTGGGCGAAACCCAACTCGAGTGTTATCATTGTGGTTCCAGGTAAGCTTGTGAATAAGATAAGTCGCCATAATTTTTAAAAAATTGCTCAAACGTCAAAAGAACTTTAATGGTTTTGAGGAAAATACTTAATAGAGGATTTAGTTCAAAATATGCTATCAATTTGCACCTTTTATTTTACTGAATGAACTCATACATGAAAAATCTTCAAAGATTAGAAAAACTCATTAAGGAATATTTTTCTTCTCGGCTTCATTCCTTCCAAAACGGATTCTGTGGTGGTCATATTATGCAGACAACCTTGTGCAACTCAGAATTCACTGAAAAATGCTAATTGGAGCGCTGAAGATTGGAAACCACTTATCCAGGAACGTCAAGTGCTCTCATGGCTTATCAAAATACCATCACAGCAAGAGCAATTGCGTACACGTCAGATCACTGCAGCCATGATTAATCGACTTGAAGAGCTTTGGAAAGTAATTAATAAATATTTTTACATGTATTTGATGGTCAAAATTCTAAAGGACAATCCGGATGCAAGTGTCGAAGATCTTGAACGTCCCGGAAAATATACATCCGAACCAGAACATGTTCTCTTGCGTTATGAGGTTCATTGAAGCAAAAACAAAAAATAATAATTTTGTTTTGTTTAGGACGCAAGCATTTATAAGTATGTTTCCTTATCAATATTTATTTAACATTTTACTGATTTTTTTAAATTCTAGGCGCGTATTTAATCCCTTAATTTCTCTGGAAGCAGAATATGACAAGAAAATCAAGGAATCTATCAGCTGTCCAGTTGGACAAGTCAAATGGGATGTCAAATCTGCTAATAAAGTCCATGCGACATTTCAGGCAATTTTTCATATATTTTTCCAAAACAATATACGGAAAAACCCATCAATTTTAGCTTCCCGGATTCAGAGATGGAAGTTTGTCTTATAATTTGTCGTATAGCTTTCTTTTGTTTAACTGATTTTTCCAGATATGAAACTAATGATTGGTGATGACTTGCGACTAAAACATTACCAGACGGTCGATGGCTCAGAATGGAGTTGTATGGGTCGCTTGATAAAGATCCCGGACAGTAAGTACATCGCTTTATAACTCATTAGGTTAAATTGATAGGAAAATTAAGATCATAACGAGGACTTTACGTTGGAAATGTTTGCAAGCAGCAACAAACTTCCGACTGACAAACGAACGTTTGTTATTTTATTTTCTTGTTTTTATTGATCTAAGTTTTACTACAGAAATTTCATTTGCGAGTATGTTTGGAATTCAACCAGTTTCGACAGGTCTTTTTATTATCGGTAATTTTGGTATTTTGTATAATTAAGAATGTTTGCTGCGCTTGTACGCCTCGAATCGAAGGAAAATTGTGTTTCGCAGTATATTTACCACAAATTGATGGGACACGATGTGGATGACATTCTTTTCAAATTGGTTATGCCGAAAAAATTCTCAGCTCCAGGCCTTCCAGAATTAAACCACAGTCAGATATCGGCCATTAAGGCTGCTCTTCAAAGGCCACTTTCTTTGATTCAGGTAAACTTGATTTTGTTTTACCGTAATTTGCATATGAAAAACAGGGTCCACCGGGGACTGGTAAAACTGTCACTTCCGCAACGCTGGTCTACCATCTCGTAAAACAAACTGCAGGTCAAGTGCTTGTTTGCGCCCCTTCAAACATTGCTGTTGATCAACTAGCTGAGAAAATACATCGAACCGGTCTAAAAGTTCTGCGCTTTTGTGCAAAAGGACGTGAAACTGGTTTGGCTAAATCGAATTTTATGTTAATTAAATTTTAATGTTAAAGTGGATAGTTCTGTGGCTTTTTTGTCATTGCATAATCAATTGAAAGCACTTCAATCCGGTGAACTATTCAAACTCATGAAATTAAAGGTTGTTAAATAATGCAGGGATCTTTTCATTTTATATTTAACCATATTGTTATTAAGGAGGAAATTGGCGAACTCTCTCAAGCGGATCAAAATCGATTTATGACATTGAGAAGGCAAAAGGAGCAGGAATTGTTATCAAAGGCTGACGTAATCCCCCGTAACCCTAAAATTATCATCTGAAATTATATTTAGGTAATTTGCTGCACTTGTATTACTGCAGCGGACGTACGATTAATTAAAAAGGAATTTCGGTAGATTAATTTTATTTTCAAATAAATTAATTTCACTGCAGAGTCGTTCTGATCGATGAAAGCACTCAAGCTACAGAACCTGAAGTTATGGTTTCAGTGGTGAAAGGAGCGCGCCAACTTGTCCTGGTTGGAGATCACTGTAAGTGAATTTAAAAAGAAAAAATATATTTAAATATTTTTTAACATTTATTTGTTTGAAGATAACGTGTATCATAGGTGTCCAAGGGTGGGGGTCAACCCCCCCCCCCTTCCCCACCTCTCTCGATCGCCGATCGCAAGGGGTCCCCCAGTGTGGCGGTAGGTCGATCGCACGCAATCAAAAATTTGAAAAAATGCTGAAGAATTGAAGGCATTCGCAAAAGGTTTAAAAAGTTGGTGAAATTAATTTTGGGACAATTTTTAACAATATTTTTACAAAATTTTGTTGCGATCGACTTCTTTTAATCTTGGAGATTGCCGGAAAAGTCGATCGCACAATAAAATAGCAGAAAAATTTGATTATTATTCATTTTAAGCAATTTTTCGCACCCAAAAAAGCCTGCAACAGGGGGTCAAACGCCGATCGCGAGGCCGGTGGGCAACACCCCCCTTGGACACGTATGACGTGTATACCTTTCCAAATTGTTCCAACAGGTCAACTTGGACCAGTAATTATGTGCAAAAAGTCAGCTAATGCAGGACTTGGGCAATCGCTGTTTGAGCGCCTTGTTTTGCTTGGGAATCGTCCATTGCGCTTGCAAGTTCAGTATCGAATGCATCCCGCTCTCTCGGCATTTCCTAGCAATGTTTTCTATGAAGGAAGTCTGCAGAATGGAGTTACAGAGGGTTGCTAAATATTGGATTCTGACTGACTACAAATATTGCTTATCTTTGTAAATTTAAGCTGAACGTAAACTAGACAACATTTCCTGGCAATTTTCTGTTCCCGAAAAACCGATGATGTTTTGGAATTGCAATGGTCAAGAGGAACTTGGAGCATCGGGCACTTCTTATTTGAACCGAGCAGAGGCAGTCAACGTTGAGAAGTTGGTTACGCGCCTTTTACAGGCAGGATTTCGTCCGGATCAACTTGGAATCATAACTCCATATGAAGGTTTGACACATTGATTTTATATAAAGGATAACGATGCTTTGCATAGGATATAGGATATAAAGTTTTCTTACTAATAAGGTGTTAAAATTTGGTGTATCTCTATGGTATTGATCTGATACAACTAATTTTCAATAAAATATTATGACGGAGTTTAGGGCAGCGAGCATATGTTGTGCAATTTATGCAATCTCAAGGAAGCCTTCACAGCAAATTATATTTGGATATTGAAGTTGAGAATGTTGATGCTTTTCAGGTTATTTTTCAAGTTTTTATAAAAATTTATAATGGGTTTTCAATAATTTTTGGATGCAACAATCTACATTTTTTAATTATTAGGGTCGAGAAAAGGACATGATCATAGTAACATGTGTACGCTCAAATGAATCTGGCGGAATTGGTTTTTTGAACGACCCCAGACGTTTGAACGTTGCATTAACTCGAGCAAAATACGGCTTGATAATTGTGGGAAATGCAAAGGTTTTAAGTCGTCAGGTAATGCATAATTTTGGCCAATTTTTCGAAAAAATCTTTAGCCCTCTCCAACCAAGGGTAGCCCATGTTATAAAAATTGTAGCGGGTTGTTCTATGTTTATTATACGGGATTAGTGACTAGGACAAAAAAATTATGGAAGTCGGCCACAAACAATGGATCCCTAGGAGTTCACCAGGGTGGGAGTTAGGGAATTTCTGCAAAAAACAGGTACGAAATAATTGGGCTACTTCACCGCGCACCGCCACTGGCCTACATTGTAAGGGCCCCAATCCCATATAATGATATAACCATAAATTACGGACGGCCACAAACAAGGGGTCATACCTCAGCAAAGGGGGGTCAGACATTTGGCCATACGATCGACGATTGAGGGGGGGGGTGGGGGGTCAAGGCCGATTTTGGGTACGAATGACC
>JAQIYK010000992.1:0-11168 GCA_034700465.1 Rotylenchus robustus | reverse complement strand
TTGGAGAAAAGCGATATCGTGAATTGGGTGGGGGTACGGTACGAAAGGAAGGAATTGATGGGAGACGGCGATTCGAATTGGTAATAGGTACGATTGGAATTATGCCACTAAGGCGATGTGTAGGAGAACGGGATCGTTCAATGGGTGGTCGCAAATGTGGTGGAAGATAACGGGTACGAACAGGAGCAATGGAAAGGGTAGATGGATTAGATGGACGTGGCGGGTTTTCGCGGTGAAAAATGGTACACACCGAAAATGGTGGGGAACGTGTAACGTTCCTCCCTTGAGAAGTACCTTCTTGTGAACCTTCCTCATTCTCACTGTCCTTTGGTTCAGGGAGGACTGGAAGTCCAACTGCTCGTCTGAAATCGGTGATTTGATCATATTCCACTGTTAATAACTCCATTGGATAAAAGTCATCATGGGAGTCATTATTGCCTCGGGTAAATACTAGACATGGACCGTATGGATGGATAAGTGTGATCGAAAATTTGTTTGAAAAATAGTCACGAACAGAAACAAAGGGTTGTCGGTTTCCGTATGCTGATAAGGAGGATGCACTGACTGCAGTGATGCGAGACAGTCTCCCTTCAATATGTTTATGGCTTCGATAACTCGCCAGGATTCGACCCTTTCTGTTTTCATACAAAGATAACAACACTTCCATCAATTCAAGTCGGGATCTTGGCGAGTTCAAAAGCTGCTCGGGAGTGTGAGTATATGATTTTTTCAGGATTCTGGCAGCGAAAACAAGCATGTTCATACGTACAGACTCCATATTAAAAAACTTGAAGAATATTTGGTAAAAGAAAAAAGTGAAAAAGATAAGAATAAATGAAGAATGAAATGTAAATGGATAAAAAGGAAGACAAACAAAGGAAAAACTGGACAAAGGATTAAAAGTGGAAATGTATGCAAATAAAGTTTGGTTCAAGAAAGGTATAAAGTAGACGAAACAAATGTATGCCGAGACTACAAGTTTTAAGCTAAAAATGTAAGATGGTTTTGTCGTAAGTTGTGTGCACAGGATCAAAATGAAATGAATGATGCATTTGAGCGGAGAAAAAGATTGTCTTGTGAAGATGGGCTTCCGTTGCTGATGATTCGATCCTTCTGCTCCAAAAATAATTTTTTTTATAAATTTCGGAAAAGGAAGCAAAAAGAATAGGTGGGAATCATCATTATATCGTTGTTTGTACGATTTTGGCCCATCCCAATTTTGGCCTCTTTCACCTTCCCATATTGTTACGTTTTTACATTTTTCATAAAATTCATCTTTTGGCGCACATATGTTGATGATTGTTTCCATTTCCATTTTGGGTCTTTTCTGAAATTTCTCTGCATTCTTGGGCAAGAAAAAATATCCAAAAAGACACTCATCCGCCGATGATGCTCCGGGCAGGGAAAGGAAAAGAATGAGAATGGAGGAAAGTACAGTATACCTGCTCACCATCCGCCAAATCCGGAAAAATGGGCTAACTTGGATTAAGATGAACATGAGGATTATAGCTAATGTTATGATGAAGATAATCCAATAAAATTGTGAGAAGAATAGATTGGTGATTGAACTCCAGTCAATGTCAAGTTTTAAGGGAGAAAGCCAATTAATTGACTGTTGATTTGTTTTTATTTCTCCCTTTTTGCTTATTATTTCATTGTTTTGATGGGGAATGTAAAATAATTGTCCTTCAAGCAAAAAATTGGTTTTTCCACCGGTACATTGTACAGTACAATTTTGTACTATGTTTGATTTGTCAAAGAATAATGTTACATTCTTGGTTAAGTTTTGCTCTGAACAATGAGTTGAAAAGATAAGACCATTTTCGCATTGTATTTCCGCGATTTGTGTTCCGAAATCCGTAGTACATTGGTGAGTAAACTCACCGCCTGACATACAATTATAACAGCCAACTAGGGCTAATGGCGTAATTGTACACATGGTATAGTCAGTCTGGAGGGCTAATCTAAGCCCAGAAAATTGTACCGTTATTTCAACGGGTGAATAATGTGTGTCGGCGAAAATTGTTCTTCCGGAATTGTGTAAGTTTTGTTGGCCTTTTGTGAGTGGTAATTGCTTTTCTAAATTGTTTAAAATTTGATCTAAATTTGATTCTCTGCAGCTGCATTTCCCTATCTCCTCTTCGTGATTTGGAGTGCAGTCGGCACAGGCATCGCGAGATAGGGTACAGTTAGTGAAATTTTTTGCAAGTATTTCATCCGAACAAAATAAATCATTTTTTAAATCATTAGCAATTGCCATTTTCTCTCCATCTGTTAAGAATTGTCCTGAGAGGACTGGAGTGGGTGGGTGGCTTATACTTGTTGGTGTTAGTGATATTTTTTCTAGCTCTGCTGTCATACCAGGAAAAAGTGTGATTCTAAATTCATTTGTCATGTTTTTTGCTTGATACAATTTTACAACTGTGTCAATACGGTATTGGGTTGTTGGACATGTAACAAGTTCAAAATTTTTTTCTGAAACTGGACGGGCATGTGGTCGGTAAAAAATGCATGAAGAAGAAGGAGTTTTACAATTGCACCACACAAAGGCGCAGGAATCCGAACAGAAGGTCATACCCGGCCAATGGTTAACTTCTGAGAGTTCGTCTACTTTCGACTCCGGACGGACTGTGTTGCAAAATAGCCCGTGGCATGATCCTTCTAATGCGCAACTTTTGACGGAAGTGGTGATTATTTCATATGAACGGAGCCACCGAATTGTTTGTGGTATGCATTGGATAGAAAGTGATTTAAGATGGACTTCCATTTCTCCCAAAATCTCGCCTTTAAAATCTTTTAATAACATATTCACTTCTTGGCCGAATGGTAAAAGTGTGATTTGCGTTTTTGTTTCAAACTGACAAGTAGTACCATTGCTAGAACGGATACACTCTTCAGTGGAAGCAGAAATGGAAATGGTGTTGGCTGTTCCTTGAATTTTTGACACAAATAAAATAGTAATCAAAGCGGGTAGAGTAGGATTGAGTATTCGTGCCAAACGATGGTATCTCCGGTTTCTTCGAAATGATCGCCTTTGATGTTGGGTTTCCCTGTCTTCGTGTTTTGTATTTGGTCGGTTTTTGCAAAAAATCCATCGGCACGGGCAAATTAAAATTGTGAATAAATATTGGATGTTTTTAACAATAGAACGAATGTAAGAAAATATACAGCATACTAGCCAAATAATTCCAAGGATGGTAGCTGAAAAAAGGTAAATGTAAAAATTGGGAAAACATTTTGGGTTTCCAAACCGCTCAATACAAAAATAACAATTAATTAAGTCACAAAAATTCCAAGGGGTGCAGTGAATTGTTTCTAAAAATTTACGATGGCTACGAGTCCAATATGTTGCTTTACAGGCATAATCATTGACTAAGATTTCTGGGGGTAATCCAAAAATGAGTTCAGGAGTATAACGATGGGTTAAACAATTTCCATTTCCTTCACAACAAATTTGTACTTTTCTTATTCTGCTTGACATTTCCACCTTGATACCTCGTTTGTCACATTTTAGTTTGTGATCATTAGATGCTGTTGTTCCGTATACAAAAATTAGCATTAAAATTGTAAGGATTGGAACGGTTGAACCTAATAATTTAGCCTTTGCCCGAGTTATCATTCTATGTGGGTTGGGTTCATTAAGATTTCTTCGCTTTTTGTTTGTAGGATGTACAGGCGGAATTTTATTTTTATTTTGTGTCGGAATTTCTATTTCATTTTTATCTGAAATATCGGAGTCAGGCATTTCCAATGGAAATAACATATTTATTGGACGAGATAATAATCTGCATTTTGGAATGTAATTTTTATTTTTCTTCCCTTTTTGGATTTCTTCTGGGGAAGGTGCAGAGATTTTTACATTCCGGATCTGACCAGGATCATTTATAATTTCGGTGATGCGCCCAATGGGCCAAAAAATGCGTTTATAATTTTCTTCTTTGATTATTACTACTTCACCGATTTTTGGTTCTCTGTTAATTTGTGATCGGGGTCCTTTATGGAACCAAGCACTTCGCTCTCTGATCATTAACAGATAATCGGTTTGCCATCGTTTCCAAAATTGGTTGAGTGATGAGCGGATGGTATTAAAATATTTCCGGACCTGATCAGCTTTTGTAGGCAAAATTTCGTATTCTTCTTCATCTGACATGTTCTCATCGCCCGGAAATAAAAAATCCAAATTACCATCTGGATGGAGAAAATCATTTGGACATAAAGCTTTTAGACCATCCATTTCATCGGAAACATAGGTTATAGGGCGGGAGTTCATAACTCCCTCTACCTTACAAACAAAGGTCTCCATTTCTACGTAGGTTAATACTTTTTTCCCTAGTGTTCTTTTAAAACAATTTTTACATGTTGCGATTAATCTTTCATAAATTGATCCGGCCCAGGGACTCAGGGCTGGAATGAATCGCCATAAAATACCATTTTTGCATAAAAATGCATCTAATTCACGGTGCTGGGCGTTGGATTCATGAGAGCCAGCGATTTTGGCCGCAAGTACAAATGATGTCCCATTATCGCTTAAAATACGGCGGGGTGTTCCTCGGCGGGCACAAAAACGATGTAAAATATGTAGAAGAGTATGAGTGGACATATCAAGTACGGGTGCCAGATATACAGCTCGAGTGCATAAACAAGTTATAATAATAATCCAACATTTTTTGATATCTCCTGCCACACGCACTGCTGATGGTCCCATATAATCAATTCCGATACTAGTAAATGGAGCCATTGGGTGGCTTCGATCAAAAGGTAAAGGTGGCATTTTTGGCAAAGCGAAGGCGGGAGAATTGATTCGTCGACATCGGATACATTGATTAATATGTTTGTGTACTGTTCGACGAGAATGTTTGATCCAAAATTGTGATAAAAAATTCATGAGTGTAGCATCCACTCCCGAATGAAGTAGTGTTGAGTGGATGTTTAAAATAATTAATCGGGCAATACCGGACAATTTTGGAAGAATAATAGGATTTTTGAAGTTTTTATCGGTTGAACTGTTACACAAACGAGTTTGTAATCGAACAATTCCATCTTCACCCATCTCAGTTTGGATATTATTTTTGAATGTCTCCAAATTTCTTTGTTCCATTCGAATAATAAATTTAGTGGATAATTCGATATCCCTTATATTATGAGTATTTGTGATGGAAATATGTTTGATTTCTGGAATCGTTGGTGGGCGAGAAATGTTATGTAAAAGTTTAGCTGCAAATCGGAGGACATATACCGTAGTGTTGACCATTCTGGTCCATTTACTGAATCGAAAAGAATCGATTGGTAATTTTATTGGTTCGTATATTTGCGCAGCACTTATACCTTCGTTGACTTCCCCTGGACGTGGTTCAATGCTGAATGTCATGGTGGAAGGCCATGTCATTTTATTTTCCGTCAACCAATGTGGACCATTCCACCACTGTGAATTATCCCTTAATTCGTTGGGAGTACATCCTCTGGTGCCTAAATCAGCTGGATTGTGTTCAGTTGGGATATGGTGAAATGTGCAAATAGTAAATTGTCTTATTTCTCTCAAACGATTTTCAACAAATCTCGGTTGGATTTCTGCTGAATTAATCCAATTTAAAACGGGGAGCGAATCACACCAAAGATGAATTTCAGAAATAGTGTTGATTTTTAATTGCTCAATTACAAATTTTAAAGCACGAATTCCAATTAATATTCCTATTAATTCCATACGTGGAATTGTTATATCTTTTTTATGCGGGCGTAATCGACTTTTTGCATAAATTAAATTCACTTCGCATGTGTTGTCGCTTGTGCATCGGAAATATATGGCAGTAGAAAAAGCATTTTTAGATGCGTCGACCATCGCATGGAGCTGAATGTCTTCCGTTTTATCGGGCAAAATGCGTCGTGGGATGTGGATAGGTTCCGTTTCCCAATGTGATGTGATTTCGAGTCATTGAATATGTAATTCATTAGTAATAGGTTCATCCCATGTTTTAGGGAAATCCCATAAAGTTTGGAATAAAAGCTTTGCCGGTAATAAAATTGGTACACAAAATCCACACGGGTCAAAAATCGATGCTAAATCAGTCAGAACTGATCGCCTAGTTATCGGTTTTTTGCGATCAATAATAGGGAATTTCATAATTAATTCATCTGTCTGAATTTCCCATGGGATTCCCATTATTTTAGGCTGGTTTTTGTCAACCCGGTCATCCACAGGAATGTTTTCATTAAATTCTGATGAGTTACTAATAAATTCTCTTAAATTCATTTTTGCCGAAGCGAATATTTTCTTCAAAATTGTATATTTTTCCAATGCTTCTTGAGTACTTGAACAGGGAATAAGGGTATTGTCTACATAAGTATTTTCGGCAATTTCATTAGCTAAATCCGAGCCTTCGGTGATTAGGTGATGGCGAACTGTTGCTGCAAGCAAAAAAGGACTAGAAATTACTCCAAATGGTACTCTTCGAAATCGATAAATTATCAAATTTTCAGGTGTAAGTGGTTGAGTAATATCTCTTACCCATAAAAACTTTGTAACTTCCCTGTCTCGCTCGGGTAAGCTTAGTTGTAAAAAAGCTGACTCGATATCCGCCCATACCGCAATAACCGGGAGACGAAATCGCAAAATTAAGCCCACTAAATCAGGAAGTAAAACAGGTCCCCGAAAAAGTAAATCATTCAATGAAAATTTGCCTCGCAAATGGGCTGATGCGTCGAAGACGATGCGCAACTTTTGAGTTATTACGGCATGGTAAGCCAAAAAATGCTCAAATTCGCCAATTTTTCTCATTGTTTCCTCGATTATCTCCTTTTCTAATTGTTCTCGAATCTTTTTATCATATTCTTTTAACAATTCTGGGGAATGTTTTAATTTTTCAAGCACAGAAACGAGACGGCGATATGCAAGGTTATAATTGGAAGGGAGGTCAGGGTTCTCATCCTTCCATGGCCAGGATACCTGATAACGGTCGTCAATTATTTTGATATTTTTTGCAAAATGTGCCATTGCTGTTTCGTCATCATCCTCTTTAGGGTCGTCATTAACCCCTACCATCTCCAAATCCCAAAACCTTTTGGCGAAATCTGGTTCGGGAATTTTTTCCTCGGTTTTTATAGTGGCAGAAACAGCTGCCAGAGGACCATTGCCTCTAAATTCTATACTAACAGGCTTTTTGCCGCAAAGAATCGGTCCAACCGATGTAGAAATACGGTAAAAATGAGGGGACATTTCTTCAATTCCTTTGAAGAATCTCCAAAATTCTCCAATACTAATCAATATATCGAGTTGTTTATCAACAATGGCTAATTCTCCGGTATTCATGTCTGCACATTCTACTGTAGTATTTAACCAATCTTGGCCATGTACCACTATTTCTTCATTTTCGCCGTTTAACAATGATATATTCAATTGGTACTGGCGAGTTTTAATCCGAGTTGGTTTATTAAGAAGTGCTGTATGTACATCCAAAGTATTTTCTCCAATTCGGGGAGGGTTTAATTGGTTTAATAAGGACTTGCTTACAAAACTTATCTGACTTCCTGGATCAAAAAATAGTAACGCTTTTAACTTTTTTGCTGGGTTAGTCGGAGATGAAATGTCCACTTCAGCTGACATCAATAAATTGTCCTTTGGACTAACAATAGAAGTGTTAACAATTACTTCCTCAATTGGATCTGGAGCAATTATAACATTTGACTGAAAATTTTCGGGATTCTTCCCCTTATTTGTTGAGTATTTTCCCTGTTTTCCACTAAAATTTTGTTGATTTTGAGTAGAATTATTTGTGGTGTTTTTAAAACATATGCTTTGATGATGTCGACCGTTACAAATACGACAACTTTTTTTAGACGTGCATTCTTTTGAGTTATGTCCTTTTCTCAAACACAAGAAACAACGGGTTTGTTCTGACAAAATTTTAATCCGTTCGTCTCTAGCTTTAAATTTGTCACAATCTGAGGCCCAATGTGAGCCTAAACAAAAGCAACATGGTGGCGGGTTACGGTTTTTATTATCTGGTTTTGATATGGTTGCAAAATTCCGGGTTTCTTCAATGCTTTTTGAAGTTTCTTTATTTTCCGGTTTTTTGTGTAAATTGGCCGGGGTACTGTCCTTACGGCCCGTATTTGTGCAACGATCAACTTCCATTTGTAGAGAAACATATCCTTGTAAAGCCTTTCTCATATCATCCACTTTACCGCCTTTTACAAATATATCTGAGCGAAATATGTCTGCCAGCACCTGGCGAGGTAATTTTGACTTAATTGTCATCAGCAAGAAGGGGTCATCATCTGGATGCCCTAAAGTTTTGAGCTGGCGACATATACGTTCTAAAGATTGTGAGAAAACTTGTAAGGATTGTGAACTGTTCGCTGGTATTTGGAGATTAATCAATTCGGATTGTAAAGCTTCTTTGATAATCTTACTATCGCCAAATTCTTTTTTCAAAATCTCTAACACAATAGGATAGTTTTCGTTAATAATTGAATAACCGGCAACCGTATTTAAAGCGTTTCCCTTTAAATAGGAGATAAGGTAAGTAAGTTTCTGAACGGCCGGAATTTTTAACGAATGAACATTTACTTCAAATGCTTGCCAGAATGCTGGCCAATGCAAATGACTCCCTGAAAATGTAGGTAAGGAAAGGGTGGGAAGTCGAACTTGCAAATTGGGAGGTTCAAAATCAATATCATGATGCATTCGGTGGTGATTTCGGTTCCGACCAAAAGGATTAATCGGTGCTGCGTTGGGAGGGTTAAAATCAAAATCTTGATGGCCTTCTCCACCACCATCATGTCCTTCTTGTTCCTCAATGTGATTTGAAATTGTGCCACTGGATCCATTCGATTCAGCTTCAGCAATCTCCAATTCGACATCAACTATCATTTGTCTGGATTCCTCCAAATATTCCATAAAATGAAGGTCGTCCATTTCAAAATTATCATAAGTCAGCTGTTCAGCTTCCTTTTTGGCTCCCTCCAGGCCAATAATATATTGATGCCATAGGTTTTGAGTTTGATCCTGACGAAGTAAAGATCTCTTTAATCTTATTAACTCTTTTCTAAGATCATTTAAATTCTTTTCGGCTCTCTCATCATCAATCAAAGCTTTTGCAAAGGTCACTCGGTCCCTCAAATATTTGATTCCTGGTCCCAAAATCTTTCTGTATGCTGCTGACATTGCCAAAATTAATCAGAAAATATATTTCAATGGCCGAATGTACCAAAAAAAGGAAATTTTGGTTAAAATTTTATGTGTCAGCAACAAAAAGTTAATATTCCCCCAAACAAATAATAATGTTCCTTTAAAAAATGTCCAAATATATCCAAATTTGTCTCTAAATTCGTGTGATTCACAAATAAAGCGACGGCAGAAATGGATGAATAATGGAGGAACCAAACAAGAATTTTTTCAGTGCACAATATTTCGTTATGTTTAGTCACAAAACGAAATAATCCTCCCGGCCAAAAAGTTTCAAAATTTCCGGCTTAAATATAAATATAGTTTTGGTGTAACAAAAATACAGGTTCGCTGAAATTATTAAAATTTTGCAATAGCGGCACCACTTTATTGGTGAAGGCAAGCAAATCCTGGTTAGAAAATCCGATGTAATAGTGATTACGGTAACTTTGCTCACAAAACAGTACTAAAGAGACTTGGAGGTCGCCGAGCACAAGATACACTTATCAGTATGTGTATAAAGTAATAGTAAGTAACACGTTCAATAAATGTTACGTGCCACTAAATAATAGCAAAATTACGGCAATCACTGGATACACTCGTAGAACACTGGATACAAAAAATGATGAATTCACTGGATACTGTAGAAAACTCACCAACTTGTTGAATACCGGATTCTCCGTAAATATCAGGAAGCACTAAAAGATATATAATACTAAATCCTTCTCCGATCTTCCGCCGAATATAGTTAAATTCGTGGGAATAAATAAAGACAAGGTTTGACACCAAAATTGAGAGGAAACGAATAAAAGGTTAAGTGAACAGATAGGTTCACTCAGTGCACTGAGGAAAGGAGGAAAAAAGGGATAGCCAAAAAGTGGCAGTAAGTTGGGTAGGGAAGAGGGGGAGGAAAAACGTGGAACGATAAAAAGTTCTCAAAAGGTCCAACTCAAAAAGAAGAAAGAGTATTATCACGCACAAAATAACAATAGCAAGAAAACACGCAAATTTCGGTTTACGAACAGAAAAAGTAAGCTAAGATTATGATTCTTCCGAGAAGATTTTTTGGCTAGAAAAAGATCAGATTATATATGGGGACGAGCGGCGTACGTGTCTTGCTGGTGCGTGTAGGCGGAGTTTATGGTCGTTGTTGGAGAGAAGAAAGGAAAGAAGGCATCGCCGCTACCTTCGGCGATATACCCGGGCGGCAAAGTTCAGTCAGCCCAGGGATCCCTCCTCAGCTCCTCCCTGATCGGTGAGATGGTGTTTGAGATCACCAATTGCCCCGGTCATGTTGTCCAGGAAGATGTGGATTGGCTTCTCATCTTCAAAACAGCGGGTGACGCGCTTCAGTGCGGAGTATGTTGTCTCCAAGTGTATGATTTTTTCCAGTTGGAGTTGTGCCGGTGTGGTGTACGGTGTGCGTCGTTTCGGGGGAGGAGCTTCGGAGTTCACCCCAGACCCACCTAATTTACCACCCGAATACTCACCTAAGGTCCTGTTGCCGTACGGGTATTGTCGTTTTGGTGCTTGGTTGTTGTAGTTGTAGCGTCCCGAGTTGTACTGTTGTTGCCTCTGCTGTCGAAATCCTGCGTTGTTGAAGCCAGGGTTCACCGGGTCGTAGCTGTTGTTGTCTTCAGTGCTTCCCGTGGTGAGGATTTTGCCCAATGGTGTAGGAACATAAGCAGGCACAGCGTTGATGGTAGTTTTGGGTTCAGTCAGCATTGGCGGTGGTACAGAAGGATCAAAGCCACTTGTGCCCTGTCCAGTTGGTGTCTTTTTCTGATCCTGAAAAGAGATAAGGGAATATTGGATTAAATGAAATCTTGCACAGGATACGACATGGATTTGGAGCAGTTGCTGAGAATTAGAGACGGCTTTTTGTATCAACAATTGAAGGCCAGCTAGATCCGTAATGTTCAAGTTTGGTGCACTCGAAGTTCCCTGCCTTTCTTTCTCCTCATCAATGCCGAACTCAGGATCATCACCGTCGATAACAATCTCATTC
>JAQIYK010000991.1:0-11175 GCA_034700465.1 Rotylenchus robustus | reverse complement strand
GGGGGGGGGGGGGGGGGGTCTCATCACCTGTGATTCAGCCACAGGTGATGTGGCTGACCCACCTCCTGTGGTTCAGTCCCATAATTTTCAGGCGGCTATAGTAACAGATTTGCATGCGGGTGCCAGCGTTTACGGAAGACAAATTGCAAATGTTGTTGAAACAGTAAATAAGTTAGAACCAGACGCAATATTCCTCATTGGTACGTTTATTAAGGAGTTTTATCACTTTTACATATTTACTAGTAGGAGTAAGTTGGAGAAATAAGTCAAACCCAAAATTAAAACTAAAACGGAATATTTTATTAAAATTTTACTTTTACTACCTAATTAATTAAATGATTTTTTAGGAATATTTTAATTAAATAATTTTTTCTTACTTTTTCGTCATAAACCAATAAATAATATAACAAATAAACCAAGAGGATGGAGGAAGGAGTTGTATAATATATATCCAAAAATAAATGTTATGTATTCGAAATCCAATTTTGGGTGATATTATTGATGCGCCTCGTTTTCTTATTGAACGAAGAGTGGAATCGCTGCGTCATCTCCAAGCTCACATGGGCGTATTTTACGTGACTGGGAACCATGAGTATTATTATGGGAATGTGAATGATTGGTTTGAATTATTCCAATCTTATGGAATCAATATACTCAAGAACAGGTTTTAGTTTGTTTATTTTTTGAAAATTTTTACTTAATATTTTTTAAATCGTTTTCAGAGCTGTAAATTTGAACGGACATTGTGTAGTAGGTCTTAATGACATATTCGCTGACAAAAGCGGGTAAGTCTAATGTTTACATATAAAATGAAAAATTATACTTACATATAGACTTTATAACCACATCATGGATGTTCGAGCGATAAAACAATGCACACAGAATCAAACTGTGATTGTATTGGAACATAATCCAGCTGCTACCAAGAAGATTCTTGAGTTTTCAAAAAATACTTCACAGCCGGTTGATGTTATTCTTTCTGGTAAAAAGAAATAACTGTTTTAAAACGAAGTTTTATTAAAGGACATACGCACAGCGGACAGTACCTTGTTCTGGTGCCATTTGCTTACCTTATTCTTCCGTATTTATATGGGTTATATTCACTGTCAAATGGGATGACACAGTTAGTCGTATCAGCCGGCACTCTATTTCAAAATGCACCGATGAAGATACCATTTATGTCCGAGATTTTGTTTATGGAAATTGATCCAAATACTAGGTGAGGTGACTAGAATTATGTGATTTACCCAAAAAACAATTTTTGCCAGTTTACAATTTTTGAAAAAGTGCCAATAAAAAATTAGTTTACAATGCAGCTTATAATTACCACCACTCGACACTATCACGATATGTGCATTTACTTCTTGCGTTTACTGTTTACTTATTGATTTGTAAAAGTATATTTTCGTAAAAGAATGTTAGCAGAATCAAAAAGCAAGCAAAGAATAAGTGTTGACCCGCAAAATGTCCACTGGCGGGATGACTCAAACGCCTTTGGAAAAAGGATGCTAAAACATATGGGATGGAAAGGAGGCGGATTGGGCAAACTGGAAAATGGAATTAAGGGAAACCTTAAGCTGAAGGCCAATTACACGCAGCGAGGTTCATTTTATTTGTTGATAAATAATGTTCTGTTAAAGGACTGGGCTCCAATAAGTTAGATGCCGAAGGGAGCCATTTGGGGTCACACCACGAAGAGTTTTCCCATATTTTGGCTGGATTGAATACAAAGAAGTCTAAAGAAGCCAATGTTTCGGATTCGATGACGAATTTCATTAGGGGTGGCAGTCATCCGAATAAATGTACAAAAGGAGAATCCAGACATGTGATGAAGAACATGCACCGCCGCCGGTATTTAGTACTAAGATTACATTACTAAAAAAATTATAAGAAAATTACTAAAAAAATCGAAAAAATCGGAATTCAATTTAAAGTGTGCGGAGTCGGGATCCCGAACAAAAATTTTGGGATCGCGGTTTTTAGGACTGAATAGGATTGGACCGTGATCTCGAATTCACGAGAATCTCATTGCGGGATCCTTTTTTATCGAGCATTGGTTTTTTGAATTTTTCACAATCCTGTACAATTTTCCGAACTTCGGAACATATTAAACGGCACTTTATTAATAACAAATTACAGGAAAAATCATCCCATCACATTATTATCGAAAGAACAGAAAAGCGCTGTTTTTGGTGTCACTTTCAATAACTCAGATCTCATCGATAGTGATAATAAGGATTTTAAATGCATTGGAAAATGGAAACAAAACGAAAGGGAAGTCTCAATATCGGAACCGGAGGTGAGCAGTTAAAATAATCAAAATTTCAAAAAATTCTAAAAATTTAAAAATTTAGTATGTCGAAAAAGGACTCTTAAATAACAAAGTGGCATGTGTTGCCATTTAATTGTCAGTTTGCCACAATAAAATGAAATTGCCATTACATAAGCAACAGTGAAGAAAACTATTTTATTTTGTTTATCTTTTTTTGTTACTGATTTTTAAAAATTAACCATAACTTTAGTTTAGCGAACGATTTTGTAACATGATATTTCTGGCCATACTAACGGAATGCCTCTACATATTATTTTACAAACATTGAAACGAAAATTATTTTTTTCTGTAAAGGTACAGGAAGCGAATAGCGAATCTACCGAACAAAAATCTGTTGTCGTTCCAAGCACCCAAACTATATCCAATATCACAATGGATGCCTACTTTGCAAGAAAAATGTCGCTTTTAGCAAATATAAAAAAGGAGAAAAAAGTTGCAAGTAAAGATGCTGAAGTCGAAAGTCCCGAGGAATCTGGTAACACCTGCACAAAGGAAAAAAGGCGAAGAACACATGAAAATGAAATGATGCTGGAAACAGAAAATAGTCAGCAAGACACTGTCAGAATGCAGAAGGGAGGAAAAAGAAAAAAACATTCTGGGTAGAAAATATATTTATTGGTTAGTGGTAGTTTTGTTATTGTTTTTAGCAAACAGTTTACAAAAGAAAAGAGTGTCTCATGTCTGAGATCTCATGTGTATTACGTCGAAATTTTAGAAATCATAGAATCGTCAACAATTCCGCGGATTCGTTGATTCTATCTAAGATTTCGTTTTAACATATACATATTACCAAGGGCGGCGCCAGGGAGGGCCCGCCCCCCCCCCCCCGAAATACCAAAAATTAAATTTTTTTAATAGGGTCCCTCTTTTTGTTTTCAAAATTTACGAAAATTTTTCGCCGCGGCGCCTATCGGAGCCGCGAAAATATAATTTTTTAACAGAATTTCCCGTTATGGACCCAAAAATCAGTGGGAATTTTTAGCGCGAATTTTTAGCTAATAAGGCGCCGCAAAACTATGAAAATTAAGTTCTCAAACCAAAACTAAACACCTAAAAATCGATTTTTCGGTGCAATAAAAATACACCCCTAAAAATCGACTTTTCGGCGCGATTAAAAAAAAGGTCGCCAAATATTTGGTGGTGGGCCTCCCAATGAAATCCTCCTGGCTCCGCCCTTGATCTTTAGTAATGTAATTCCTAATTTACAATTATATATTGTAATTTAGGTTAACAAATTTTATTTTTAATAATTAGATATTTTGTTTTAGTAACATTTTTGCTTTAAAATTATTTGAAAATTTGGAGTATTGGAGTTGGAAATTAGATTTGTGTACTTTGTGTTGGGGTTTCCCTCTCATTCCACTTTTCCCTTATTTGTACATTATCAAACAATCAGACCATCCTCCTTCATTCACTTCTTTAATTCGTTCTTCAAAAAATGAATGTGAAATGAACATTGATTAATTAATTGATGGGCAGGTATTGGAGCAAATCAACTAGACGGACAGTTGTAAACACGATTAATGTTTTGGTGCGAAGGTTTGTTGTTTGTCTATCTATTTTGTCATTTTAAGATTGAATCACATAATTAGTTAAACTTAATATTTGTTTCTAACTCTCAAAATGCCCGAGACTATTGCTGATATTGCCGTCATCGGACTGGCTGTGATGGGCCAAAATCTCATTTTGAACATGAACGACCATGGATTTGTGGTGAATTCTTAAACGGTTTTGATCGTTCATACAAAATCGAAATTTAAATAAATCGCAATTTTTCAAAGAGCAGTCGGCTGAATATGATATGATTAACTTTTTCTTAAGGTTTGTGCCTTCAATCGTACAGTGCAAAAGGTTACAGATTTTCTTGCGAATGAAGCAAAAGGAACGAAAATTGTAGGAGCCAAGTCCGTGGAGGAGATGGTGAAGTGAGTTTTTGATTTGTTTACTTTATCTACACTTTGTCTTCTATGTGGTGCAAATTTTATGGAAATTGGAAACTAAGCTCATTACACTTGCTTAACTTTTAGATTGTTAAAGAAGCCCAGGAAAGTGATGCTTTTAGTCAAGGCGGGTGCAGCTGTGCAGGATATGCTCGACAAGCTCATACCTTTACTTGACAAGGGAGACATAGTCATTGACGGGGGAAACAGTGAATACCACGATTCCAATGTGACGTCTTCAATAAATCGGACCTTTAGAGTACTTTTAACATTTCAGCGCCGTTACAAAGAGTTGGCTGCGAAGGGGATCCATTTTGTTGGTTGCGGGGTGAGCGGCGGTGAGGAAGGTGCCCGCTACGGACCCTCACTAATGCCCGGTGGCTCGCCTACCGCCTGGCCCCATCTGAAGCCCATATTCCAGGGCATTGCTGCCAAAGCACCCGACGGAGAGCCATGCTGTGAATGGGTCAGTTTTCATTAACTCTAGTAGTATAGGTATTGAGACATAGTAGTAAAAATTCCATTTTTAAACACAAGGTAAGGGTGATTTATAAGCATTCGAAATCTTATGGATATTTCAATTCTTTTGAGATTCACTTTTCTACATAGATGGAAAAGTACTAATCCCAACAGAAATTCTAAATTCTTTAAAACTGGCATTTTCCGGCAGTTATCGTTAATATTTTAGGTTGGCGAAGCGGGCTCTGGACACTTTGTAAAGATGGTGCATAATGGGATTGAATATGGTGATATGCAGTTGATCTCAGAAGCGTTTCACTTGATGAGTCAAGGTTTAGGGATGGGTTATGACGAAATGGCGAAGGTCATCAAACAATTTTTTAAAATAAACATCGTTTTCGTTTAAGACATTTGAAGAATGGAACAAGGGCGAACTTGATTCCTTCTTGATCGAGATTACAGCAAACATTCTTCGCTATAAGGATGAGAAGGGCGAACCATTAGTACCGAAGATATTGGATTCCGCGCAACAAGTTAACATTGGCTAAACTAATTATTCCATTCGACCCAAAATTAAGAAAGGGACGGGGAAGTGGACTGGCATCGCGGCACTTGAATATGGTATCCCCGTTACTCTAATCGGTAAAATTTTAATGCTCAATCGGTCTTAACTTCGCAATTTGTTGTTGATTATAGCTGAAGCCGTGTTTGCAAGATGTTTGTCAGCGCTTAAGCCACAACGAGTTGCAGCGTCAAAAGTTTTGCCTAAGCCTTCAAAGAAAATTGCAGAACTGGTCAAGGACAAAAGAGCATTTCTGGATTCCATAGGAAAGGTAATCATAATCTTGCAATTAAGGAAGAAATGCGCCTTTGTTCTGAAAAATAAAAATTAAACTGTATACATTTAATTTTTGCATAGGCATTGTACGCATCCAAAGTAGTGAGCTATGCACAAGGTTTTATGCTGTTGGCAGAGGCGAGCAGTGAATTCCAATGGAAGCTAGACTATGGCGCCATTGCGATGATGTGGCGCGGTGGTTGCATCATTCGATCGCGGTTCCTTGGTCGCATCAAAAATGCTTTCCAAAAGAATCCGAAGTTGGTAAATTTGTTGCTGGACGATTTCTTCCTGAATGCCATTAAAAATGCACAGGTTTGTTTTTTAATCTATAGAAAGAGTCAAAACTTATTTTAAAAAATGAATTTAGGACTCTTGGCGTGAAGTGATTTCGACAGCCGTCCAATTGGGTATCCCGATGCCCGCATTCGCGTATGGACCTCATTTAAATTTATAATAATTCAATTATTCAAATTGGGCCTTGCTCAACAGAAATAGTTTTATTTGCATTGTAATCCAAATCTAAAAAATAAATATTTGTGTATTTATTATTATTTATTTACATTATCATTTGTTTTTTAGCTGCGCGTTGGCCTTCTTTGACGGTTACCGGACCGAAGTGCTTCCAGCCAATTTACTTCAGGTAATATTTCCGTGAATTATTTAATTTTTGTAAATTTTAAATTTAGGCCCAACGTGACTATTTTGGAGCACATACCTATGAACTACTCGGGCAACCCGGTGTTCCTGTGCACACAAATTGGACTGGAAAAGGGGGCCGAGTGACTTCAAATGCTTACTCCGCTTAATAATATGACAGGATGGCTAACAAGCTAAGAATTCGGTTTTACCGGGATCTTTTTTGATTATGTACGATGGTGATGGCGGGTTTAACAACAAATGGCCACACTTAAATATGGACCGCTTGTCACCGTTAAAATTAATAGATCGTTTTTTATTTAAAGCTTGTGAACATTTTTCTTCTGTTACTTCCCATTTTAATCGGGCCTTTAAAAGATTTTTTGGTTGTTATGCATAGATCTTTGCACCATTCTTGTCTCTCATATTCTTATCAAACACGTAATGTTTTGTTAGAACAGTTGTGTAAAAATATGAACTACTATAAAGTGGAAATTGTGTTTATAAATGAGAGAGAGAGAGAGAAGCCTACTGACGAGGTTAATTCATTCCAAAAGAAATATGAGTGGGTCAAACCAGTTCTCGACCTTCTCTCACTCGCCTCCTCCTTCCCCTCCTCCGATCAAATCGTTCTCCACCCCTTTCTTCCTCGCACTTTGCAATTGAGTAGCTCGATAATGATCCGGCCATTGTTGTTGGTCTTTGGCCTCGTCGTTCTGTCCATTTCCGTGGTTGTTGCGCATCCCCAAGGAAAACAACAACCACAACAAGAGTCCCCCGAAATGGTGGCCAAATGGCACAGTTTTGTGGAGTCGCTGAGTCCCGCGCTGCGCAAAAAGTTCGATGCATTGCACGCCGAGGCCGGCAAAACGGACCCAAAAGCACTGCAGCGGCGCATCCAACAGTTCACGGGGGAGCTGAGCCCGGAACAGAAAGTGGGTGGTCGAGGGAGGAGGGGAACAGCGAGAAAGATGTCGGGGATGGGAAGCAGTATCGAGGACATACTTAATTAATCTGGGAAAAAACAAAAAATCAGAACTATTGCAATTTTCAGAAAACGTACAACGAAATCCAGCAAAGGGGTGGCAGTGGAGGGGGACGAGAAGATGGAGGAGGTGGAAAGGGAAGGGAGCCAGTGGGCAGGACGGGAGGCCAGCGGAGGGGCGAGGCGGAGGAGCACGGCGGGGGAGCGGAGGGAGGGGCCAAGATAGACCAGTGGATCGCCAGGACGGACTTGAGTTCCGTGACCAGGGACTCGCTGCGCCAGATCAAGGTGGGCCAGGGGCGTACCGAGGTGGAAAACATAAGGGGGGACCCTATTAAAAATTTTAATTTTTGACATTTGGGGGGGGGGGTAGCTGCCCCCCTGCCACTGCCTCGGTACGCCCCTGGGTGGACCTGGGGGATTTCTAAAAAGGGCCGAAGGATAGGTAGGGGCCGAGAGGGACACATCCTTGGGGAAACAGAAAAGACATTCCACTCACTCTCTGTGGAACTTCATCATTTTAGGGCAGAATGCCCAACATCCATCCGATTACTTATATTGACGGAGTAATAAATCTTCTCCTAGGGGGTATTCTTTGGTATATTTGGACTTATTTTGCAGGACATTTATGCGCGGGCGGAGATGGAACCGGCAGAGAAATGCGAGCGCATCCAACGCATGTTGAAGACCATCGGGAAGGAGGACAGGGCGAAACTGAACGTGCCGGGGAAGATGTTGTCGATGGACTGCAGGGGGACGGGCGGAGCAGGGACAGCGGAGAACCTGGTGGCCGGAATAGGGGGCAGGGGACGGAAGGGATCTGCGGAATGAGAACTGGGAGAGGTGGTCGGAGGATGGGAAAAGGACGAAAACCGAACTTCAAAACCGACTTATTTGCCGAACGATTTTAAGTATTTATTATCACCACTCTGTTCTTCGAAGTCATCACTGATATCAAACATGGATGGGTTCATGGCTCCGTCTGCTCCAGTCCGTACACTGCCAATGCCATTCTCCCCCTCTTGTTCTGCTCTGCTCCACCTCCTCTTCCCTGTCCTCCTCCTCCTGCCCCGACCTGCTCCACCACCAGCACCGTGTTGTCCCCCCACGTCCCCATCCCTTCCGGCCATCCCCTCTCCTCCTCGCCCTCCTTCCTCTCCCCATCCTCCGCCTCTCTCAATACCATTGCCCCGCTCTCCAAGTCCAATCCTACCAACATCCGTTGTTGCTGATCCTCCTTTTCCCCCGACTGTCCAATGGCCAAAAGAAGGCGAAGGGAGTTACTGAAACGAAGTTTGGATTTCTAACAATTTGTTCCTTCGATTTTTGATTCGACCAGATTTGGAAGGGTCCCCAACAACGCGGCATTGGCAGCAGTTCCGTTTGTGCCGCCATTGCTCCGGTTTGTTGAGGACGGATGACACAGCGGCGGACGAGTCCGTCGGAACAACGCCACAACAAAAGTGGAGAAGTTGCATCGCGACTTTGGACCAGCGCGATCTGTTCAAGACCAGTCGATGATGATTCATCCCCCAACGCGAAGGCGCCTAGCAGTGTCAGGTTGAGGACATCCAACTCCAGAAGAACACCCACCTCCACTGGAAAGGAAAGGGGAGATGGGTGGGGGGTGGGGGGGGAACAACTGCAGAAATGCATGTATGACAGAACCAAAGATGCAAAAAAGAATGTCGAAATAGGGATACATCTGATCCCGGGGTATCGACCCCTACCACCACCTTCTCCAATCCGAATATTATTTCACGAATTCCCCAATCAACCCACCGGCTATCAGCAACATATGTTCATGGCGTACACAGTCCACCAGTCCCAGTTTTCCGTTTGCTCCGACTTTCCTAAGTTCGCGCGGCAGATCGCCTATCGAAAAGTGGACGGTCTGCAACAGTTCCAGTCGGCTGTCCGGCGTCAGTCTGCCAAAATGCATTATTAGGACAGTCACTGGTAATAGCCCATCTTATTATAGTTCGATTATTGATTAGTTGGTTGATATCTCCGCGATCTCCCCTTGATCCCCGGGATCCGGTCCGGTGATCCCTTCCCGTCACTGACATGTCTCATGGACACGTCTCTTTCCCAAACCTGATCCTTTTCACGGCTCCGTCCAGTCCCAGGCTGATGATCTGCTGTTGTTGCTGATCCGTCCCGCCACCGATGTCCTCCCTTGTCGCCTTCCCGCCGATCCATCGCATTTGTGTGACGGCGCGCGAGTGCGAAAGGTCCGGCGCGGACGAGGCACTGTTCCACAATAAGTCGCCACCATCCGAGGACACCAGCAAAAGTTCCCCGCTGTGGACGCCAACAATAAGCAACTTGAAGGAAGAAGCGGAGGAGAGGGAAGGAAGAGTCAAATGGACAGAAAAAGTAGAGCAAAATACAAGCAGAAATATAAGCAACCTCTCCGTGCCGGGCGAACAACACGGCGCCAGGACACGCGGGCAACGGTACCCGAGCCCGGAGAACTTGAGTGGGGCCCAGCCGGCCCCGGCGTGTGTTCACCACCAGCATCTGGGCCCCGGCATGCCCACTACACCAACCAAACTCGTGCTGCACGGAACCGAAGAGTAAGGCGACGCGGAAGGAGGGACCGCAGTGGACGGAGAGCAGAGAGGAGGAGGGAGAAGCCAAGAGGTTCTAGAAGGGCGAAAAGAGGGAAGGAAGGGGGATACTGGGTGGAGGTGTTCCGGAACCCAAATTCTGACCGGAACTTGAAAAAAGCAATTTTAAGGGTGTATTTTTCCCTGATTTTTTAAATACCCATAAATTTTTCTGTATTTTTATTAGGGTTCGTCCATCTTTCGTCCTACGGTCTCTCAAGCAACACACAGCGCAGGCAGAGAGCAGAGAAATCAATGCGGAGCGCCAGACAGTGTTTTTGTGTCTGGCGCTCCGCATTGATTTTTTCCAAAATGCAATAAATTTAAAAAAAATCGTCCTTTTTTTAGGCTTCAGTTTTTCAGTAAAACAAGAGGTCCCGCTGGGAAAATTTTAAAAATTAAGTTACTTTTCATTAAGAAAGTGGCCATTTCTAAGCTTATTTTTTAAATCTGTTTTTTGTTTTTAATTCATTTTTTGCTGAATAAGTTGGAATTGGAATTCACAGGGAATTGTTTAAAACAATGCCATAAAACTGGCGGTAAGATTTATTGTCACCACAATTCAGCTACAGATAGGATGCAAAAAACTTATTATTTTATTAAAAAAGGATTGTACACTATGTATTAGAGCGGGAAGAATAAGCATTTTTGGACGAAAAATTGGTTCCTTCAAAAATTTTATTAAAATCTTCCGAAAAATTGTTTAAAATTTAGATTTTTTTCAAAAATTAGCCATTCTTAGGGGTGCAAAAAAAGTTCCGGTTTGGCCGGAACCTAAATGCCGTCCGGAACCGGATTCCGGAACCGCAACCGATCTTGGTTCTGGGATCCGGAACCCAAAAAAAGTCCGGAACTTCTGGGATCCGGAACTTCCGGAACACCTCTAATACTGAGGAAAGGACACAGTGGCAAGTGTGATTAGGATACAGTAATGCCGAACGAGCAGGGTGGCCATCTCTAACCCTCGAAAACCTGGCAGCGCGAGTTAAAAACCTGGCATTTTTAGCCAAAAACCTGGCGCCTTTTGAAGGAGGTTTCAAAAATAGGTATACATGGAAAAACCCCATTTTTTAGTATTTAGTTCAAATGAATTCATTTATTGTATTTCTCAACCGACTTGACTTTTGAGTAACACTAGATTTTGGATTTTTGATCAATGATCAGTTTTGGGAAAGCCAATGTTGGTGTCTCAAAAAAATTATACAAAATAATTCAAAATTGAAAATAAAAACCTGAGAAATCGAGCTGAATTTGTTAAAGTGTTCCAGTGTAAAAGCACAGAAATTGAAAAGCGCCTTGTATTCTTGGGAGCGGATGGACATTTCGTCATCAAATATTTTTCTTAGAAACTTTGGACAGTCATTTTTAAC
>JAQIYK010000990.1:0-11196 GCA_034700465.1 Rotylenchus robustus | reverse complement strand
CCCGACGACGACATTTTCCAATTTATTTATGGCCAACATCCCTAACAGTACAAGCGAATGTTCCCCCCTTCTCCTTTTCCCTTCCCCGCCCATCCATTTTCATTAGTTTGAGCGCGAAAAGCCTAAAAATTGGTATTATAAATTGACGAAAAATTGCGCAAAACTCAATTTTTAACATTTTGTGTATTTCGAAACGATCATTTTTAGAACAAATTTGTTCAAAAATACAAAATACGATGAAAGTCAAAAACAAATGAAAATTCCAATTTGAATATATCCTAAATTTTCCTCCGATACAGTACACTACTCCAAACTTATACCCCAGTATACATACTCCGAATCTGTCCTTGTCAGTTACAGTATACTTTGGATCCTTCGTCACAGCTTACAGCCCAACCGCACTTGTCCCCCGCTGCGGTATGCCCCAAAATTGTTCCTAATTACAGTATCCCTAAGGTGCATTTCTAATTATCCCCTTTAGAATAAACCTTTGAAATTGTTCTCCGTTACAGTACATCCTCGAACATTTGTTCCCTGTTACAGTATAGAATGAATGAAATGGTCTCCCGCTACAGTACACCCCAAACTTGTCCCTTTCACCCTTACAGGCCATTCACATGGACGACGCCAACCTGGTGGACCGGTTGTTGCTCACCCACTGTAACAACAAGGTAAAAAATTTTTCGATTGGGCACTTTGTCAGGTCAGATTTTAAAAATCCAAACTTTAATATTGTCCTTACCTGAACTTTTGATAGGGCTTGTCCTCCTCGCCGTCCATCGGCAGCACCAACACTTTCACCGATTTGGCCCAGCGACGCCACGGTGGCGCAACGGGCGGCCCAATGCAACACCGTCGCTCCAACGCGTCCAGCACGCTGTCCACCCATTCCGGCGGACGTGCAAATTGTGCTGTTATGAGCACATTGTTAGCAAATTTTATTTTTTTGAAATTTCGAATTTCTTCAAAAAATTATTTTATTTTTTAAATTTTGAATATATACCTGGTTCTTAATCTTTAAATTGGTCCTGGAGGTGGATTTTCTGGGCTTTATGCCATCTGATGAAAGGCGCCGCTGGCTGAATTTTGACGCTGAATCCCGAAAAATACAATTTTTTGTTATTTTTTCGAAAAACAATTTTCTTTCTTTTCTAAAAGCAAATTTCATCCCTTCCCCTCCCTCTGCGCAGGCATATGGCAGTGGCGCACAAGCAGCGCGACATTGTGGAACTGTTGCTGAAGAGCGGCTACGACCCGAACGTGGTGGCGATGTGCCACTGCAAAGGGACATGCACCACCAGCGGAAACATTGCGCTCTCCTCGGTGCTACCGCCAAAGTATGTAAAAAGCCAAATCATTTTGGGAATTTAATAAATCCAAAATTGCCCAAGAATTTCGAAAAAGAAATGGACCTAATTTCCGATTAAAATCCATCCGAATTTAAATATAGGCCACAAAGGCGCTAAATCTGTTTTTGTGGGTTTTTGATGTTCTGATAGGCCTTAACAGTTGTGTTTTGATGGGCGAAATTAAAAAATCGAAATTCGAGGATCGAGACTGAGATTTGAACTTTTGAACACAAGTTCGAGTTGCGATTGAAAAAAAACAGAGATGCGATTGAGAACACGAAAAACACGAGATTTGTCGAGGGTTAGAGATCGACATCTTGACCCAACACAATGTATCTACTCTTACCTATGTTAATATATGCAAATGTTGTTGTTGTTGTTCACCTCACAGGTTGTCCGCCCATTCTGGCCCGCCCGAAATGTGCACCACTTGCGCCCATCTCCGTGCCGTGTCCATTTTGGACCAAACTCCGCTGGCTGTTGCAGTTCGGGCACAGAGTGCCGAAATGATGTTAGTTTTGGCATTATGTATATAAAATCCACAATTGTCCCTTTTGGTACACAATTGTCCATTTTTGCCTTTCTCAGCAATTTGTTGGTTTCCTACGGTGCGGATGTGAATGCCGTGGACGAGGACGGGAACTCGCCGCTGCTGCTGGCGGTGCGTGACTCCCCACTGAGTTGGCACTGTCTGCACATGCTGATCCTATTCGGAGCAAAGTACCGGTCCAAAGTACAAAGACAAAGTGCAAAGTTCCAAACCATTGAAAGGATCCAGCAAAAGAACACGCGTGGCATCTGTCCGCTGGATTTGGCACCCGAGTTACGCAAGATTCAGGAGACCTGCGTGGAGAGTATGTTCCAGATGGCGTGTGCGCGTCCTGCTCCACAAAGTTCGCCCGGCGGGGCTGCTCATGGCCTGGGCGCCTCCCATCAGTCCCAGTCTCCGCATCAGCAAGGATCGCCGGCGGGTGGCAGCAGCGCGGCAGGCGAGCGGGGTGAGGAGCGCGAAGCGGTGGCGGGAGGAGGAGGACAGGGCGCGGCACACGCGGCGGCGACGGGCAGCGCGAGCACCCAGGAGAGACTGATGCGCACCGCGGCAATGATTTCCGCGACCAAACACTTGCGCAAGGCGCACTTGGATGCTGGTGAGCACATATTTGGATGTGTTTGAAAACCAGGCTTCGGATTGGGCCTGGCATGCTACAGGGTATATCCAATCCCACCTCATGTTCAGAGTCTCTGCTGTTGCCGGCCAGCTTTTGCGAGCGCGGCAGTCTGAGCAAGTCGCCACTCTCGCCGCGTACGTCGGCCGCCCCGTCCGTGTCCAACTCGTCGATGCTGGAGGGACTGTCGGTGGTGGGAAGCAAGGACCGGAACAGCGTGGGCGGGGGAGGGAACCCGGCGACGGACCCAGTCGCCGCACTGAACGCCAACCGGCTCAAGTCCTTCGTCTCACTGCAGCTGTACCGGCGCACCAAACTGCACAAGGACTGTGAGTAATTTGGAACATATTTTTTCAAAACTTTTCTGATAATGCACAAAAAGGGCTAAATTGATCTCGAATAGGTTCAAAGTGATCTCAAATAAGGTCAATTTGATCTCAGTGGGCCAAATTGATCTTTAAATAGAATTCGGACAATATACTATATTAAAAGTATAAAATAACGATAAAACTCTTGATTGAAGCGCCGATTTTCGAGAATGTGAGCCGCGAGCAGGCCTGGGAAACGCTGCAGAAGATGAGCTGCAACCCGGAGAGCATCGAACTGATCATGGTCGGTGGCATACCGTACCTCTCTTACAAAGTACAGTACACCCCAATTGTCTGTTTTGTAGCGTTGTCTTCACAAGTACTGTGCCCAACAGTTGGATGACTACGCAAGTCCATTCTGTGGCAGTGAACGGGACGCGATGGACTCTCACCTTGGCGGACTGTAAGGCACCAATCATCGTACTGTAATTGCACCGTACCCCAATCTATTCTGCCGTAGGCTCCACCAGGTGCTGCTCACCTCCATCGGCGACTACCAGCAGAACACGCCCACGCAGCAGAAGTGGGACAAACGACGACTGGTGAGGCATAACTACAACAGTAGTACCGTAATTGTATGTACCGTACCCTACGTAGGTTGGCATTCTGGTGTCGCTGGTCAACTTTTGCTATTTGTGCTTGCAGAAGAGCGGCACTTGTCGCCAATTTGCGGCCCTCAGCACCCTGAACAAGGCCAGTTACTGTACTCTCTGTAGACTCTTATCCCATACTTTAAGTATCAGGAGGTTCAAAAATCCAAAAATCTTGTCTAAAAGATCTTTGATATCTTAGTGAACAGCTTTGAGATCTTGACGAATTTTTTCAAATTTTTTGATTTCAGATCATCGATGCTGGTCTAGTCAATTCGCTGTTCGCCCACCCCGAAGTGATCTTCCACTCCTCGCGACTTTTGAACCGATCACACGACTTCCATTCTGCTGGCGACGATGATGAATACGAGGAAATGAACCAGCACCAGCAGGTGACCAAAGAAAAAAAAGGCTAAAAATGACCAAAAATATATAATATTTTGGCCAACAAAATTTGGCCAATTGGCTAACATGATCGACCCAGCTATAATAATAAAAAAGACCTAAACATAAAACATGAAATTGATGAATTTGCAAATTACCGTACCCAACTCGATAATGATTGGTTGAATATTGAAATGGTTACATTTTGCCAATAAGTACCGTATTCATCTCCTTTTGCTAATAGCTACTTCAGACTCCGCCCATCAAAGCGCCTTCGGCGGATGAGAAGTTCGACCGTCGTCAGACCGGGGACAGCAGCTCGGCGCCCGCACTGATCCTGCAGAGTTTCTATCGAAAACATGGCGTCAGCACCGCCCAGGCCCAGCAACCCGTACGCCTTGGCGATCTGCACAAGGCTTTTGCCTCTATTCAGCCCAGCATCGGTAAGAACCATTTTTCACATTTCGACAAATTCTTCCCGGTAACCCGAAAATTTGTGGTTTTTGGGATTTTTTGGACATGATTCCACTCGAATCTGCTGTTAGATCTTGTGTAAAAACTGAAATTCTCCCGGAAATTTCTAAATTCTTTAAAAAAAATCCAGATTAGATTAGGTATTGTAGGTGAAAGGATACAGGTTTAGTACAGGTTACAGTAATCATTTCCCTAAAAAATGAATTTCGAAATTATTTCTGAGATTCTAACTTAATTTTTTGCAGTGATTGCTTCGCTGCACAACGCCATCACAATGCAGAACCGGGAGGCGGGGAACCGTTCGGTGTGTTCGCCGGCCCACCGCTGGCGCCAGTGCTACCATGTTAGTTTTACACTTACCGTATTCCGCCGCAAATGATTACAGTAATCTATCCCCTCCCCCCTTTTCAGCACTGCACCCAGATACTTGGTCCAGTTCAATTTTATTAACATTCTTTTATTCGCTTATTGCCTTTTTTGTTCAGTTTCTCGTCTGCTCCTGTTCCTCTCCAGTTTCAAGGAGTTCCGGGAAAAACTGTCTGAGCGTCACCAACTCAAGACGCTGGTCCAAATTCTGGAGCCGACTCTCGACCCGGTCAGTTTATGACCCATTTTGTTATTTTGTTAACTTTTTCGCCATTTACCTATGTCCCTTTTCCGACATTTGGTTCCTCTTCATTTGTGTCCCTTTTCCGACATTTGGTTCCTCTTCATTTGTGTCCCTTTTCCGACATTTGGTCCCCTTTTTCTGACATTTGGTCCCTTTTTTCTGACATTTGGTCCCCTTTTTCTGACATTTGGCCCACCTTTTCTCCAGCAACTCCTTTGTCTTTTACTCCAAACCCTGGCTTTGGTTGCGCTCAACCCGTCCACCCACCGTAACTTCATTGAAATGCAAGTTGATGACCCGCTGATCCAGATGCTGCTTCCCGCCGATGACTGGTCATAATATACCTTAACTTTGCTTTTTTGGTTCATCTCCATTTTTCCAGGTACTACACCAACCATAGCACAAAGTTCGGCTATTTTGTCAAGCACCACGCGGCCCGAATCCTGATCTACATTGGGCTGGGCGACCGGGTCGGCAACCGGGTCAACTTGTTCCAGTTTCCTCTGGCCGGAGGTTAGCAACCTTTTAAATCTATACAAATTTCAAGAATTTATTGGATTGAAGAGGCACTGATGGAATCGTCAAACACACGACGTTCACTGACTGGCGGCACGCCGACAATAACAGCGACAGTTGGTGGGACAATGGGGCCGGGGAGTTGGGTTGGAGCAGTTCAGCAGAACAACAACGGCATGAACAACAACTCGAACTCGGCCAATGAGGACGACTACATCTTCGAGACGCTGCGCACAGCGAGCGTGGCGCACGAGTTCAGCCGAACAGCAATGTAAAAAATATTAAAAAATAAACCTAATATCTAAGCCTAAAAATCGAAAATTTAGGTCGGTGGAGGGAGTGCTGTTGAAGATACTGGAGGAACTGCACCGAGGACCGCCGGGCGCGATGACCAACGGTGCGCAGGAGCCAATCCGAGAGGAGACGTAAGCGAAGGGTTACTGTACCGAACAGAGAAAAGGAGGGATACTGTAGTGTACTATAGTGTAATATTAACCTGATCTTAAGGCCCAGTGCAATCAGCTCACCGGCTGTCCAAGTAAAGTCTCTGCTGCCAGTCAGCCACCAGACTAACTGCATCATCGAAGAATGCGAGGAAAAGCCGGTAAAATTTTCAATTTTTCTCAAAATTTTCTAACTAGGCATACGGTAACTACCATGTCACTGTTGTTGTTGTCCTTTACAGGACTCGCCCTCTCCCATCCCCGGGTGCAGTTCCCCCGTCCACATGTCCCCCTCCTCGCCTGTCCCTCCAGCTGCTGTTCCGCTTGTTGCTGCTACTGCTCCGACCCTGTTCGGCAGCATCAACAACTCGCTGACCCCGTCTCCGTCCACCTTCCAAATCCAGCCCACCAATGTTGCGCCAATGCGTCCTTCCACACCGTACTCCTTCTCTGGACCCATTCCGCTCTGTGCAGCCGCTTCCTCCTCCTCGTGGACCCTGACTCCGTCCAGTGCCGGCCCCAGCCACGTGTTGGGTCGACAGCACACCGTAGGAAGTATCACGCCATCGGTTGCTCAGCAACTTGTTGTGCCAAATGCGGCAATTATACATCAAACAACAACTACAAGTCAGGAGCCGGCAACAACAGTGTCCAGCCAAGCAACTGCCACGAAGCAGCAACCCCAGGCACAATCATCAGCGGTTGGTTTCAGGAATAAGGTTCAGCAGGTACATGGAGTGTGTGCAACACCTCCACCACAGATCAAGCGTGCCCCATCTTCGCCGCCCTGTTCGATGAGTGCAGCGGTTGCACGCGTTTACAACACGCTGTTGTGCATAAGCAACTTAGAGTCCCACTTGTGTAAGTTCTCGCTAGTACTCGACTCCATGCTGCTGCTCCGCCTCCTCCTGCACAAGCTGTCCTGGTCAGTTCAGTTCATCAACTTCAAGCTGTACATTCTTGATGTTACATAAAGGGACCTTTCGCTGGTAAGCAAGAAGCGTGTGATTGGGTCCGGTAGTTTGGCCGCCACCGCTGCGGGTAGTTCAGCATCGCGTTCCGCGCCCTCCGGTTCTTCGGTGTCCGATTCGCGTCGAGCACATTCCAGCTGTTCTTTGGGCAGTTCCTTCAAGTTGGTCATTTTGGATACTGTATCTGGAAAAATACGGTAGTCAGTATAGTAAGCTTACTGTATTCGGCAATTTCAGGAGGGATGAACAGAACAGCGCGAAGACTGCCAAAGACAAGCGTTTTCTGCGCGTTGACCATGGCGGTTCGTCACGCCTGTCTAAACGCGTACACATTCGTCGATCCAGGTAATTACAATAAATTGGTATACTGTATTCACATACTGTATACTGTTCAGTTCCGTCGAAATACCGCGTCCAAAGCGCTTCAGCAGTGGCGCCAAAGAGCTAAGAAAGGAGCGGAACAGGAAACGGTATCCATTTCAATTCCAAAAAAGCACAGTACTCCTTGAGATCCAAAGAGTACAGTACATATGGATTGGATCTTTCTCTATTTTAGACTTGGCACAGACACAAGCAGCGGGTCCTCCAAGTCAAAGAAGACCAATTCGTCCACCACCTCCAGCGTGCAAAAACACCTTCCCAAATACCTCACCAACCTGTTCCGGGGTCGTATGGGAACCGGTTGGTGATACTTTTGAACTTTATGTGATACTTTGATGTTCGATCGGCCTTTGCAGATCCCTGCAAGCGCCACGCCCGAAGCAGCCGCGACTCCAGCCCAGACAGTCCGAATAGCTCAGAGGCGGTGCTGGAATTCACCAAAAAGTTGCAGAACATCCCGCCAACGAGACGCGAGACAATGCGCATGGCATACAAAGAGGCGGGTCAGCAGGACAGCTCCGTAAGTGATTTGGGACTTGGCCAAATCCATGTTTTACATTTTACGTTCAGGGCACTATTGGGACCGCGGGCACCACAGGAAGCGGAGGCGAGCAGCGAGCGCGTCAAATGGGCTACAGTCACTTGCCCGAGCTGGAGGTCGACAGGAGAAAACTTTTATAATATAATAAACGAATTTACCAATCTTCAGATCAATTCCGCGTCACCGCCGCGCAGTCCGCTGGTCAGTGCCGCGCTGGTCGCCGCCGCGGTCACTGTCGAGGGCGGCGGTTCCGGCAGCGCACATCCGTTGGGGGGCATGTCCCACCTGCGCCGTCCATCCAGTCCGCCAGTTCTTCCGGGACTGCCGCTTATCGAAATCCGGCGACCGTCCGCACTTTCACAGGTATTTTGGTTGGGTAGCGAGAGGGGATTAACGTGATTTAAAGATTCGGACTGATTTTTTAAAATATTACCCTCCCCTTCCAATAATAACTCCCCCTGATTTTCAGTTTGAATTTGGATACTTCGTGAACTCGCCGGAGGTGGTCAGTGCGAGCCGAGGGGGCAGCGGAGCCGGCAGTGCATCGGATGACTGTGCCCCACTGCTGTTGAGTGGAGGCAGTACAGTGCAAATGTGCTCACGCAAGTCTTCTGATGGTAAGTACCATACCCTGGACTCAATATGATGCTGTATCCACCTCAAAATGATAGGTACTGTATTGACCTCAAATACCCTCAAAACTGTGCCCATTCTCAAGCAGAGTCCTCCGTGTGCGGATGGAGTTCCCGGGCCAGCTCGCGTCTCTCCCAGCGTTCCTCCTCCGGCGGCCTGCGTCTGTCCACCTTCTCTGGCGGTACATCCATCGCTTCTGACAACTCGGGCCCGTTCATCTTCAGCTTCGTGCTGCGCAAACGGGCATCTACCATCGGGACGCGTATTCCACTGCCAAAGCGCGCCATTTCGCGTTCGAGCGGGGATAGTCTCAGAGTGCCGGACCGGGAGGTACTGCTTGCCAAGGATGAGATGGAAATGAACTGTTTATGCATGGTCAACCTCCTTCCAGAGTCCGCTACAGTTGTTGTGCGGCATCGAGATGAGTCCGGACTTCCAGTGCGTCCGGCAACTATTGTTGAACTTGTTATGCATGTACAACAACAAAAACAGCAACTTCGTCAATACGCTCCGCACATGTTCGGATGTGCTCCGTCAGGTGCTGAATACGCCTCAACATCCGACAGTTAAAAATTGGTTTGTTGGCAAGAAGTTCATGTTGTACATGAACAGCCATTTACTTGGGTTTCCAGGTGCGCAGATATACTGAACGTGATCAATGGTCAATTGGAGACGGACGAGGAGAGCAAGTTGGAGAGTGAGGAGCGCAACAACGACGAGTACCTGGACGTGCGTTTGTTTTATTTTTTGGCATAATGCCCAATTTATTAATTACTTTTTGTCCTTTCAGCTCCAAGACCAGATCATCTCGGGCTCGCTGCCCTGTCCCAAGGAAGAGGCCGCCCTTTTAGCAGCTGTTCAGCTTTGTGTTGAGGAGAATTGGCCTAACAACAAGCGCACCCAAACCATCCGAAGACACCTGCTGAAGGGACAGTTTGGTCAGTCAAACAGGATTCAGTCCGAATTAATCTGTTCTGGACTAAACTTGGACCTTGATTGGGACCTCGACTTGGACCGGGCCTAGACCTGGACTTAAACCTGGATCCGTATCTGACCTAACCTTGTACTGCTTGTCAAGGTCGAATCCGTGACCTGGCACAAAAGATCATGGTAACTCCGTGGGAGGTGGACCAGACGCTGTACTGTACACCGCCTCGAGCACTCTCCGATTCGGCGGCAACCAATCGAAAAATGTCGACCAATGCGCACCAAAGTAGTCATGCGCCAGGAGTTGGGGCAGGAGGGCCCGAGGCGGGTCAGCACCACCGGCGCCGATGTTCGCTGACACTGTTCAGCTGCATGTACCGTACTTTTTATTGTTGTTTTGGGATGGAAGGATACTGTACTTCCGACTTGTCCACCCCATCCTTTGGCCATTTTCAGGTCAGAACAGGATCCGATGTTGTCCTCGGAAGTGCAGGCCCAGTGTATGCCCTTGGATTTGCGCGGTGACCGGAGAACCATCAAACTGATCCGGGTTTGGCTCATATCTAATCACATTTTGGACAGTAAATCCCAAATTGTTTTCGTTTTCAGGAACGGAAACGTAAACTGTTCCACAGCCAACTTTATGAGAGTGAACAGGCCATGAAGAAACTGTACATACAGGTAGGTACTTATCGAACCCGGACCCGAACATTTGATCGAATTCGAACACCAGAGAATAAACTCGGATTTAGACGGCCAAGAAGTTGCCGGCGTACGGATGCAAAGTGTTCCAGGTGAAGGAACTGCTCCATGGACACACACTGCGCAAGGTGAACAAAGGGCCTACCCTACCGTAACATACCTATATAGTTATTTTAACCGCATATGAAATCAATATATTGATACCTCTTCCACTTAAATACCGTATCGACCTTTTTCTAAATTCCTTTTCAAACATTTTTCTCTGAATTTTCTCATTACGTTTGCACGAATACCGTACCCCAACCAACTTTTCACAACTTTCGTTTCGAAAAACAAACTTTTCCTTTCAATTTGCCTTTATTTATTCATTCATTCCCTCCTTCAGACCGTTCGCCTTCTTTGTCTGAGCAGCACGTCGCTGTGTCTGCTGGACGGGTGTACCAAGTTGTCACTGCGCCGTCAGCATGCCGCCACCCTGCAACAATGGCGCGTCGGCGGCGGCGTGTCCAAGCACCAACTGTTGCTGGAGTTCCGGGGCAGCAAGTGGCAACTGATCGGTCAGTTATTGGCGTGGCCTAGAGAAGAACCCCCGATCTCGAATCCAAGACTAATCTCGGATATCCAATCTATATCGATCTCGAATCTCACCAAAGTTCAATCAACTTGAGCCCTCTCACATCTGTCTCAAGTATGAAATCTCGAATTTATTCCCATCGATGGTGAAACTCAAAAATGGACCCACGAATTCCGCAATTCACTGCTTATTTGAGGAACTAGTCCAATTTGCTGGTTCGAATCTTGGTTGGATCTTGGCACCTCTCAAAATGTCGAGATAACTGATGTGAAATTTCAGCCATTCCCGGTTCTAAAAATATGACCCAAAAACATGTTTTTGGAATGTGTTGTTGTCCTTTAATTAAATGGAATTACAATAATTCCGATGAAAACGATTCATTATTTCCATTTTTTATTAAACAAAACAACTCTCTCTCTTTATTTCTCTCTCTCTTTCTCTTTCTCTCTCACTCTTTCTCTCTCTCTCCTCTCACTCTCTCTCCCCCCTCTCTCTCTTTCTCTCTTTTTCTCTTTCTCTTTCACTCTCTCTCCCTCTCTTTCGCTGTCTTTCTCTCTCTCTCTCTGT
>JAQIYK010000989.1:0-11198 GCA_034700465.1 Rotylenchus robustus | reverse complement strand
ACGGCCTCACCATACTTTTAATAAAAATTTTAATTATAGATAAATAATCACAAAAAAATAGTATTTTCGCTATTCAAGGTTCATGTTCAAACGGTCCCCTTCAAAATAAAATCTACCTCTAATTAAAGACCCTATTAATTTTGTTGAGATTGTTTCAAATAATTTTATAATTAATAAAAGATTTTTCCATTAATAATTAAAATACAGCTTAATTTTAAAATGTTTGATTTAACTAACAATAAAATACATTTTAGTTATAATTTTTTATAAAAAGCACGTTCAAATCACATTTATGAGCTTTTTTTATTTTTGCAACAATAATAAATTAAATAAAATGAGAACATAGTGAAAAATGGAATAACATGTGCAAGACAACAAAATTGATAAACTTCGCAATATAAAACATACTATTCATTAAACAAAGTGATAAACTTCGCAATATAAAATTAGCATACTATATACCAATTTGCATGCAAAAATCTAATCACTTGTAAATAAACAACAAATATCTTCATAAATTTCAATCATAAAATCAACGAGGCTATTTGTTATCCGCGCCATAATCCTTGTCGGAGTACCCAAATGGCACAACGCGAAGACCATCATCGCGAACCACCCCTTTGTTCACACAGGGGTTAAATCTCTTGTTCATTGGCACGGTGTGGATGTCACCCAAGTGGTTGATCACAAAATTTTTGTGGCATTTGACGACTTCGAAGTCTGGAGCATCCATTTGTCCGCAGAAAGTATTTTTCACCATCTGCTTTATTCGCTCGTGGTTAATTCTTTTGCAAGCATCTGTGTCCAACGTGATCGAGCGACATTTTTGTATGAATTCATCTTCGCCGGTAAGTTTATTCCGCAGCCAAAGGGAATAAACCTTCGGTCCCGCTATAAAAAATTAATTATTTCAATCATTATTATTAAAAATAAATATTACCGCAAACGAATTCGACAATAATGTGGTTTGGATATTCATCCACCAATTCGCCTAAAATAAAAAATATATTAAATAAATTTAATTTATTTACCAAGGTGTTTGCCACTAGGAAGAGGATCTCCTTTTGACGTATCAAAAGAGTATAATATACTATCTGTGTCCTTAATATTATAAGTTTTAATTAAAAATATACAAGTTTAATCATACCATGTAGAGAATTCGGGCATCGCTTCGGTTTCCAACTAACTGAAGAGCTTCTAGAAGATAAATACGTGCACTGGAAGTAGTCCAAAGAGCAAGCACAACCAATCAAAAAATTTAATTATTGTTATTTTTAGCACAAAATATACATTGCTTGTTCCATGCTCAAGCACGTGCTCGTCCTTGGACTTGTAGCACACCATCCAATGCTCATTTGTTAGCTGTTCTACCAGCGAGAGCTCAATTTTCTCGTCGTTTAGGACTTTGGCCAAGTCACAGTGGTTGTCTATGATCTCCGTCTTGGAGAGTTTATTTCTATTAAAAAAAGAAAATTTATTTATTTATTTATATATTTATTTTGCAACCTCAAAGCAAAACGCCCCCATAAGCTATTCAAACAAAGTTTCGCTAAATAACGAAGACCTTCGTTGCGCTCAATCTTGGAGGGATCAAGTGTGATTTGATACTTCTCCTTGGTTGCATCGATAAATTTTTGTTTACGGCGGCTCCGCTCATTCTCATCAATTCCCTCTTTAGAGCCTTCTGCCGAATATCCGCTCGCTGAATTTTTACAATATTGAAAATATAGAAATAACGATTACCTTCAAATTTGATCTTGAGGAACTTTGCTTGATATGGTCTAAAGAGTGTGTTGCTCCAATCCTCTTTTTGTCCCATTCATATGCCCTGTATAGTCTGGTTAATCGGTATCCCGCGTCAAGTGCCTTTGCCAGCTCAATATGAGTGGTTGTCACAGAGAATCCTATTATAATTGGTATATATTTTGATAAATCAAAAATTAAACTACCTCGTTCCTTGTCTTTGAAGTGTGGACAATTATAATTAGGGTCAATTTTTCCCTTTGGGAAATTAACCGAACATTGTCGACAAAGAGGGAAGAGTGTCCTTTTGTTTACCCGCAATGGAAGTACTGGTACCCCATAGCGAACTTGGCGAGGTGGCACCACAAATCCTTTGATTATTCCTTTTATTTTTGTACCATCATCGCGAATCATATCCTCCGCTTTAACCCAGTTAACATTTTTGTCATACTGGTAGGGCGTTGGATGAGTTACAGGATAACTTGTGAACCAGTTCCTACAAAAAATTTCAATATATATATATTTTCTTAAATTTTTACCTTGAAGGATAGAGACTGTTGAAATCTTTGTATTTGATAGTTTTTCCTTTGTCTGACAAAACATCAGAATGTAGTCTCTCTGGCCCAGTTCGTCCTTAATTTTTATTAAATTTTTAATTTACTATCTAAAATTACCTCCATAAAAGGCGTCGTGTAGCTCAATTTGTCCTGAATCAGGCATATTGTCAAATGCTGATTTCATCTCTGGGTCTTCTTCAAGCATTTTGTTTATCTCGCACTCCCACACCATCTCCACTTCAAATTCTTCGCCAATTTTATTGAGCCTTATTGCGTCCCTGTTTCGTATGGCTTTAACAGTTTGACCGCCGGCTATAATTGAATCTTCAGAATCATAGCAGTAAGGACACCCATGCCAATAGCAACTAAAACAAAAATATTTGCGAGAATCTATATATTTTCTAGCTTACCCATTGACTTCGATCGCGAGATCACGATCTTGATCTACCCTCTCAACCATCCCATCTATCCAATATTTATTGCGGAAATGATATTCCCCTCCCGGGGATTCCACGTGGCGCAGTATATAGCCATTCTTCTCCTTGATTTTCTCTGCTCGCCACTAAATTATTTTTGTAATTTGCTAAAATTCCAGAAATTACCTTGAGGTACTTGCGAGCTATAGTACTCTGTTTTCCTCTTTTTTCATAGCCAAGATGAGGAATGATTGCAATTTTCTGTCCTTTCTCTTCACTTATGCGCACAAAGTACTTCATGCAAGCACTCTAAAAATTATACATTTGCAATAAATATATTTATTTACAAAAAATACCGGCATAGTGATCGAGTTTGTGATATCATCGCCCGTTTGCTTCATGAATAGCTCCCTCATTTTGACAACTCCATGCGCAAGAATTTGGACATCTGAAATACTTATACCTTTTGTCTAAATTATTATCCTTACCAATCTTGCAGTAGTCAGCAATTACTTCGCGAAGATCGAATTTGGTGTTTTTGTTCACCTCATACCATTCTTCAAATTTTTTCTTATCTTTCGGAAACATACCCCCAGGGTGATAATACTCAATAGGAGGTAAACTCTTGAGAACTTTGCCATAGTTAATTGCTTTATTAAATCCATGCGGGAAATATTTTTTGTTTTCCACTCCATCGATTTTAAGACCAAATGTTTTAACAAAATTGGCAAGCTTGAGTGATATTAAGTTGTAACTAAAAAATATATTTTATGTTTTAATTTTTTGTTAAATAAACCTGTCTCGGAATATTGTTGTTGTGATTTCACCCGTTTTTTGCGCTTTCATTTCCATAAGGCGATTTCCTTGCCTTATAAGTGTTGGTTTTATCCCTCCCATGCGCAATATTTCACCAAACATTAGGACATGATCATATCTCGATCCTTAAATTCAATTAATTTTGTAAATTTATTAGGGATTAAATTTTTACCAGCATGAGCATAGGCATAAGTTGTAATGCTTTTCTCATTCTCTTCATCACTATCCTCCACTTCCATTGATATATATTTTTGTTTTCCATTTTGACCTTGTTTTCTCTTTCTTTGTGGTCTCAATTCTTTGTCGAGCACATTTTCCTCAAAGTGCAATAACCAACTAGTAAATGCCTCTAGAGGATTTTCAACATTTGCAAAGACATCCACTTCTGTGTTGTTGAATTTGAATGGCGCCCATGCGTAAAATCTTTTATCTCCGCAGATGTTACACGTTTTTCCCAATTTCTGGTCCCAAATGCCCTTGTCAATACATTTTGTGCAAGTCACATGAGCATAGCAGAAGTTAACCTATTATATAAATGTATTCTATATTTTATATCATAAATACCTGGTGTTTAAATCGTAGAAGTTCTGGATCTGGCTGATAATCGGTAGTGCACTCAAAATCAAAAAAGATTATTCGCTTATCATGCTTTTTCCTTGGATGATGGCGTATGAAACACTCTCTGGGTTCATGAAAACCAAAACATCTAAAGAATATAAGATTTTTCATACATTCACTTGTTTTTACCTTCGGCAAAATTTTCTTCCACAAATGTGGCCATTTTTTGTGTCTTGCAACTAAAGTAAATAAAAATTAAATATTTTTTATAATGATTATTACATCAACGCGGTAGATGATTCCACATTTTAAACATTTCTTTGAGTTCTTGCATATAGATTTTTCAATAATTTTGACTTCTGTTCCTTTTTTAACACGCATTTTGATAACTTTGGCATGATGATCATAGCAATCTTTGTTTTCAAACGTCTAAATAATATATTATTAATATATATTTTACTTATTCTAACCTTATCACATTCATCACAAAAGTTGATGTAACCAGTGGTGTCTGGTGTGCAACCCCCTTCAAATTTTTTCCCTACACGCTGACAAAGTTTGCACTTCCACTTGCATATAGCTTTGTGGTCAGCTTGGCGATGGTATGGCATCTCACACTATATTAAATTTATTATTTAAATTCTTAATTTTAAATATTACCCCAAAACAATAGAAACCACTGTCTGAGAAGAGTCTTCCAACAGTTTTAATGGCATCATAATGCCCTTCAACACAATCAAAATCTTTGTTAAACAACACACAGAGCTCTATTTCATATCCATTCGTAACAGATTTCCATGATGGTTTCATATTGCCAAAAGTTTCGAAACAAAATAGCCGAAATTTACCAGGATGTAGTTTATTGTAATAATCCTGAATATCAATATTATAATGTTTATTTGCTTTTTTATTTTGAAATACTTGTATTATTTGTCCATATTTGTTAATTGAGTAAGATTCCTGGTTCATGTCAATATGGCAATCACAGCATAACTTTTTAACTGCTTCAAATTGACGCCTCTTGTCCTTTTTATATTCAGAAAATCGCTGTTGTGGCAATATATTTTTGAATCTCAAATATTCAAAAGCTCTGAATAAACATAAATTATCGTTGTTTTCAAGATTATAGGTAATTCCAGGCCGAATGTTGTAAGCTATTTTAAAATCTCTCTCTAGGCCTTTTCCCGATAGGTTGTCTTTAACTCCTTTTGTTTCCACCGCTGTAATGTCAATTGTAAAATTATCTTCGCAAATTGATGGTCGTTCTTTTGCTTTGTTGCTTTGATCCACCATCTCGAACCTTGTCAATATTGTTTCAATCGATGTATTGTCAAATTTTTTCAAGTGAATTGCAATCTCATAGTCCAAGTATCGGGAATATAAAAGGAAAATATAGTGATCCGGTCGAATCTTCATTCGTTTTGCTCCAACTGTCGCTTGTTTTAAACATATCTCAAAGATCAGCTTCAATACATCTTCCGGAAAAGGAGATTCAATTATGTTTACGAGCATAAATAATCCAATAAAACGATAAGCTAAAGTTTTTTATTTTTAAATAATCGTATTTTTAATAATTACCTTTAAATCGACCGCTTCCTGCTTGAGCTGCAGATAAGCACATATGATTCGGTCCTTTAAATCGGTTTGGATCCAATTGGATATTCATATTCGATTCAATGACCTTCGCTGTTTTCTGTTGTTTCGATTTGCTCGGTTGTACCTAAATTTATATTTATTGTAAACATAATTTTTATAGTTTTTTTGCTTGTCTTCAGGTATCTGTTTTGTTTAAAACTTACTACTGAAACATTCTCTGGCAGATGGGTTAGGACTTTCTTCAGCGGTGGCGCTTCATCGAATAGCCCACCCTCTTTATTGTCAGTCATTTTTTTTTATTAGTTTATTAAATATAGCTTTAAAATTTAATCTGAAAAATATATATAATGATTAAAATACGAATTATAAAAAAGAATCCTGCTAAGATATTTATTTATCTAAGATCACGCGAAGAAAATTTTTCGATTGCCAATAATTAAGAATTTTTTATTGGCAAGAATTTTGAGATCAAGAATTTTTATTGGTAAGAATTTTTGTGCAATATATTTTTGAAAATATTTTTTCGCCTATAACTACCCTAGTTTTATCTAACCAACTGCTAACCAACTGCCTAAATATCTAACAAAGGGTCTAACCAAATGCCTAAATGTCTAACAAAAGGTCTAACCAAATGTCTAACTAAAACTCTAACTAAATGTCTAAATTTCTAACAACAGGTCTAAGAGTATTTAAATATTCTCAGCAAAATATGTTTTCCTTAATATAGTTGGGATATTTATTACATTAGACAAAACAAAATCATATCAAGAATAGTTTAAGATTTTGGGTGGGATCCCTTAAACAAGAGTTGGTCACAAGACAGAGAAAGTATTTACGATCATGATCATATTTTTACTAGTTTCTTGTATGAAAACGAGAGAATATATAAAAGTGAGTGGTTAGAGAAAATAGCTAGACAAGAAATATACTCGCAGAGATAGATAGAGTTTAGAAAAGTTGTGGAAAGTTTGAGAATATATGATTGCTGGTGAATATATATAAAAAATTCGCAGAGAAAAGCGAGAAGTGCATGATAGCGAGAAAAGCAGAGAAAGAATAGTCGCAGAGAAAAGCGAGAGCGTGTATAGAAATGAGAGGTTCGAGAAAATGGTTAGAGAAAGAGAAAATATACTCGCAGAGATAACATAAAGGTTAGAAAATCAGAGAAAATTTAGAGATGCAGAAAGGACGTTGAAAATATTTGAATGATTTATTTGGCGCTTTTTGGCATTCTGCTTTTATTTGACATTTTATCCCATCCAAAGAGAGAGCATAGCAAAAAGAGTAGTTAGAGAAGCAGAGAAAAGCGAGAGAGTATATAGAAATGAGAGGTTAGAGAAGCAGAGAAAAGCGAGAGAGTATATAGAAATGAGAGGTTAGAGAAGCAGAGAAGGGTTAGAGGCTTAGAGGCGTATAATAATGCCAGAAATATTTGAATTAATTATTTGGCGCTTTTTGGCATTCTGTTTATATTTGACATTTTATCCCATTTAAAGAGAGAGTATAGCAAAAGAGAGAGGTTAGAGAAGCAGAGAAAAGCAAAAAAGTATATAGAAATGAAAGGTTAGAGAAGCAGAGGAGGGTTAGAGGCGTATAATGACGCCAGAAAAATTTGAATTAAATATTTGGCGGCTTTTGGCATTCTGCTTATATTTGACATTTTATCCCATCCAAAGAGAGAGCATAGCAAAAGAGAGAGGTTAGAGAAGCAGAGGAGGGTTAGAGACATAGAATTGACGCCAGAATATTTTGAATTAATTATTTGGCGTTTTTTAGCGTTTTGTTTATTTTGGACATTTTATCCCATCCAGAGAAAGAGCTTGGCAAAAAGAGTGGTTAGAAAAACAAAGAAAAGCGAGAGAGTATATGGAAGTGAGAGGTTAGAGAAATGGTTAGAGAAGAAACATGCGGTAAATATACTTTCAGAGATGCCTTAGAAGTAAGAAAAGCAGAGAAAAGTTAGAGTATATGATTGTGGATTTGTATAGAAAAATTACTCGCAGAAAAGCGAGAGAGATGTGTGTGTGTGTGTGTGTGTGGAAAACGAGAGAAGCAGAGAAACAATAATCGCATAGAAAAGCGAGAAAATAAACGAAATCAGAGAAGTATATAGACGATAGATATAATAAGATATAGATTTGAACCGCAAAGAATTAACTCGCAGAGAAAAATGAGATTAGATGAATATGATAGAGGAATCAGATAAGTAAATACATTCGGAGAAAAGAAGCAAAAAATATACTCGCCGAAACCCCGGAATTAGTACATGGGAGAGATAGGTGAGAAATTATCCTCGTAGAATATAGCGAGAGAGAGAGAATAGGTTTTCCATTCGTTTTATTTATAATTTTTCATTTTTTTCAATATTTTTACCATGTAACTACCTATTTCATTTTTTTCTTAGGTATTTTTTTCTTAGGTATTTTTTATTCAAATATTTTATTATAGAGCTTTTTTTTATAATTTATTTAATTAATAACAGTTTTTACCACTTTTCTTTATCCATTTTTTTATTTTCTTTCATTTTTCCCCACCCTCGCCCGGTCAAATGCAAAGGATAGTACTGGCAATTTGCCAATAAACAAACCAATTTAATTAATTTTTTTGGCCAGATTGTTTTTATTATTATTTTTAAATTAATTCCTTATTTAATTTATTATTTATTCTTATTCCATTTTTTTTAAGTTTTAACTTTTCCATTAATTTCTATTTTTGAAATTTTTCTCTCCCTTTTATTGAACGGGGTGGGATGAGAACGTCACATCCACCCCGTCCGCAAACGCTAATAAACAATCAAGCCACCGGCCATTTTTTCCTTCATTTTTATTTATTTATCAATGATTAATTTTATTTTTTTTTAGTTGAATTTTTATTGTCTCAGCTAATAGGCTTATTTATTTTTTGAATCTTACTTATTTTTTAATTTATTTTTTGAATAATTTTCTAATATCCTATTTCGGGAACGAAAATTTATTTTTTATTTTTTGGTTGGCGACGGGGAGAAAAACCCTTACAAAAATAAACAATCAATCCGTAGTCCATTTTTTCGTTTATCGATATTTTTGTTTCTAACCATTTTTTTAAAAATATAATTCATTAATTTATTTTTTTATTGTTTCCGGCATTTTTTAAATTTTTTATTACCTCATCCATTTTCTTAATTTATTTTAATTATTTTTACAATTAATTTATTTTGATTTCAGTATAACAAACATTCTTTTTTATTTTTTAATTATTTTTAATTATTTTTTCTATGTTAATTATTTAATTTTTATTGCCCCCGGCATTTTTTAATTTTTTTATTGCCTCAAGCATTTTTTAATTTATTTTAATTATTTTTTCAATTAATTTATTTTGGCAACAGTATGCTTGGCATCTCTCCAAATTATCCCCTTTAAATTTTTGTAGTGTATGCCTTATAGGTTTTGGCTTGATTCTCCCCTTTCCCCCATTTGGATCTCCCTTTTTCTCTGCCATAGGTTTTGGCTTGTGCGTGCGCGCGCGTATAGGTCAGCGCACGCGTGGACAATAGGCCAACTGGCTGTCGCCCGCAGCACCCCCTCTCATAGGCTTAGGCTTAGCCAAAAGGTTTTAACTGCTACAGTAAAACTACCGTATTGGCCCCGGCTGCAGTGGTAACTACTTTTCTTCATAAAATAGCGCAGAATTTTTTTTTTCTGAAATTTTGCTAATAAATAGGTAATTATATCCTAGATACCCCCTATAATTTTTGTGCAAAAACATTCACTACTTTTTTAATTATTCGCGATCCGGTGAAATCAGTCCCTGTAACTACTTACGGTAGTCTCATAAGGATGGAATTTTTTGGAGAAAATTGTGAATTTCTAGCTTATTACTTATCTCAAATTTTCTTGTAAATTTGCCGTTGAAATTTTATCGCCGAGGCTTCGGATTTTCATTTGTAATCCATAAGAATTACATCGGCGAAGCTTGGGTTTTTTCTCGGCGAGACCCTAATTTTTAACTAATAAAAATTTCGGATTTTTTAGTCAATTTTGTGTGCGCACTCTTTGATGGGAAATGCCCGCCGAAGGACAGTTGGCCCCAAAATTTTGTGGACTTTGACCAGCTCATGTTCAAGCAGTACACACAATACGAAAAAGAGAACAATGAAGCGCCTAGAGAGCCCCCGTCAGCGTTGGACAGGCCATTAATAGCGTTACCAGGTAGAAAAAAATAAATAAAAAACTAAAAAATCGAAATTAATCTCGACCTCGAAAGACGAGACAAATCTTGGTCTCGATAACCTTTTCGTTAGTTTTGTTTTGCATTTTTTCTTGAAATCTTGATTTCGAATATCGAACTCTCTTATCTCGGTTTTGATCTTAAATCTCAATTTTTTCTTGTTATTTTTTGGTCTCGATTTCGAAACCGAGATGAATCTCGCCTTTTTTCAATCTCGCTCTTAAACTCGAGACCTTTTTTTACCCTAAATCACAATTTGTCTTTTTCCTTTTTCTCTTGGCACGAGTCGGCCCTCGCCATGAGCTGGCCGGCCACGAGGAGGCCCGACACAATTGAAATATTCATTAAAATGTTTAAAAATTTAATCGTTAAATCTCTTGTATGAGTTGAAGGCCTGGAGGATTTGCAGAGACATTAATTAAATTAATTTTCAGCACCGTCACATCAGCAGAAGTGCGTGTTGAAGGCGCACAGCGTGCGCTTCCGAATCACAAACTACAAAAGTGACGATGGGTACGGTAGCTCCAATTTTCTATTGTCCTACTCCACCGGTCACTACCAAGGGACAAAGAACGAATTTGAACATTTTATTGTAGTTGAAACGGAAAGCAGTGAGGTGAAATTGGAAGGCAAAAATGCAACATTTAAGGTACTGTATTTTCTCTATTTTTAAGGTACGGTATTTTAAGGCACTGTATTTTTCAACTATTTTCAGTGCGGCATTTTTTCAAGTTACTTTATTTTCTCTATTTTCTGTGTATTTTTGAGGTACCATATTTTTACCTTTTTGTTACTGTATTTTATCTATTTCTAAGATTACTGTATTTTCCTTACAGCCCCTTTAGCAGAGAAGATAGGAGGATGGGGGATTCTTTGTGAAAAGCGAAAATTTAAAATTTTCAAAAATTGATGAGGCGCCATAAATTTTAGAAAATTTGAGGGAATTCCGCGAGTTTTTTTAAGAAATTTGTGTTCCTTTGGCCATCTATAGGTCCTTCAACATCAAACCCCACGAAGTGGGTGGACATGAGAAATTTTTGGGAAATTTAAAAAATATTTTTTTAAATACATTTTTTCCAATATTTTTCAATTTTTGCCTATTTCATCTTGTAAAAAGTTACTTTTGACAGCAGGTCTTGACCGTAATTTGTCTGACCTGACCTGACCAGCAATGACCTCTGAACTGAACTGACCGATGGGTCAGGTCAAGTCATGTCATTTTTGGATGACCGCAAAAAGGGCGGTCCTCCGAACACTGGTTACGATGATTTTTTATTTTATTTTTTAAAATTTTTTTTAGGCCACC
>JAQIYK010000988.1:0-11203 GCA_034700465.1 Rotylenchus robustus | reverse complement strand
CTGACAAAAGTAAAGATTTTCGATTTTTTCCCATTTTTCGGTTTCAAGTTTTGACCAAGACCGGTTAAATTTTTGCCGAAAATCTGAAACCGAAAACCGGGTTTGTGCAACCCTATTTATTAGCATTATAAAAAGACCCCGGAAATCAATTCGGAGGGGTTCTGTTCGGTTCCCTGTTTAGATTTCGGGATTCGGGAACAAAAAATTTCGCCCGAATTAGACCAAAATTAGCTAATTTTCCCAAAAATCTGAATTGTACCCTCAAACAGAACTAACTCCCTCGCCGATCCTATCTCTGTCAGTTCTGTTTTAGGAAAATCGGCCTCTAATTAAGCCTAATCACCCTCGATTTTTATTTTTAATTTTCGAACTGGATATGATCATATTAGGATGTTATTCAGCTTTATAACGAGCTTTTCTGGCCAAAAAGTTCAAAATGAAAAAAACGATTTTTTGTTTTATTTTTTCCAAAAATATTGCATATTATTTCTTTACTATTATATCCTAAGCACTGTATTTTTCTCTTTTGGGCATTTTTCTGGGTCCAAAAAAGTGAAATTTTTGGGCCAAGAAGGGGAGGGGGGTAGAGATGAATGTGGCCAATGGCCTCAGGGCATAGCTGTGATCCCCGAGGGGATTGAGTTGGCCAAGCAGAGGAGGAAAATGATGAAAATGGGAGCCAAAAGTCGAAAATGAAATTGGGGTGGGCGCCGGGAGAGCGAATCCATCTTCTCGGGTGGGACGCGGGACACCATATTTTTGGCCCTGAAATTCCAGCGGAGGATAACGCCAAAATTTTAAAAATCGCCCCTTGGGGGCTGGGGTAGTTCGAGTTTGACCACCACTCACAGGCCATGCTATTGGAACCTTCATTGCCCCAAAAAAAAACATTTTTCCACCCAACAAAAATCTGCTCAGTTTTGGTGTCAAATTATAAAATGTTTTGTTGAAACTCTCTCTCTTTTTTCAATCAAAAATTCATTTGCTATCCTTTCATTCATCCCCGAAATCCTAACCAGTGTTCGGCACAAGACCAGGGTCATCCAGGGACGGATCTAGGATTTTGCCTGGGGGGGATACCCATGCTAGCCGACCCCAACCCCCAAAAAAATTCGCGCCGAAGGCGCGGCGAAATTTTTAGCTTCTAATCAGGGGCGACCTTTTTTATTCGCTCCGAAAAGTCGATTTTTAGGGGTGCATTTTTGGTTTGAGAGTTCAATTTTCATTGTTTTGCAGCGCCGATAGGCGCCGCGCGAAAAATTTTCGCTATTGAGAACTAAAAGGGAAATTCTAGTGAAAAAAACTATAGTTTCGCGGCACCAAATTTTCGCTTATTTTGGAAACAACAAGGGGGACCCTATTCAAAATTTTTAACATTCTCCCCTCCTTCCCCCTGGCTACGCCCCTGGACTCCGTACCCCGCCCCCCCCCGTACCCCGCCTTCCCGTACCCCGCCCCCTTGGGGGGGGGGGGTACTTACACCGTGTACCCCCCCCCCCTAAATCCGTCCCTGGGGTCATCTCATCGAGATATTCTCTCGACGGATTTTTTAAATTAACTGATTTTTAAGGGATCGAGATGTCTAGAAATCTTGATCTCGAATCTTGAAAAATTATATTTACTTCAAGCTTGAAGCTTTGGTGTCCGCTTGCTTCCAATTCAAGCAGGCGCGAATTTCAACAAAAAACGCGAAATTTCACTATAAATTCCCAAAAGCGCAAAATTTCAAACTTTCTCTATAAATTCCCCAAAAAAGCCAAATTTCACTCTATAAATTCTCAAAAAGCGAAATTTCAAAATTTCACTCAAAAAGATAAAATTTCAAAATTTCACACCTATAAACCAGGGCTGTTGAAAATCGGAAAAAGCGCGATAATTATCGCTTTTTGGCAAAATGCGATAAGCGATAATCAAAAAACAAAGGGTCCCCCCTTTTGTTTTTTTGAAAATTTTTAAAAATTCAAAAAAAGCGATAAGCGATATCCAGCCCTGGTCGGAGGGAGGGGAAATTTTTTGTGAAAATTTTTTTTTTAATTTTTTTGTGAAAACTTGTATCGGCACCGCCTATCGGCGGTGCCGATAGGCGCCGCCGGAAAATTTTTGAAAAATTAGCTTTTTTTGAAAATTTAACCTTTTTCCCCATAAAAATTCTCCTTTTCGCACCTTCAGCGGGAAATTCCTTTAAATTTTCATGAAAATTTTTGAAAATTTCCCAAAAATTTTGCCACTTTTAGGGGTGTATTTTTGGCTCTTTCGAAAAAATTTCGATGAAATTTCATTTTTTGAAATCGAAACATTTCGACCCACCCCTGATATTTCATTTATTTTTAGCGCTAAGACACGGAGTGTTTGATGTGATCCCAACAGATGCATTGGCCAACTTGAACTCGGAAGATTTGCGCTTGATCCTGTGCGGAACTCAGGAAGTGTCCATTCCGCTGCTGCAAAATTTCACAAAATTTTTGGATGAAAGCTCGGCACCTGCGGACGTGTTGGCCAAGTACACAAATATTTTGGGATAAATAATTGCAAAAATTGAATTTATAAATTGAACACTATTTACCAAAAAAATATTTTACAAAAATAAATAATTTATTTTTATTATTCAGGTATAAGAAGACCTTTTGGAGTGTGGCTAACAAGCTGGGTGCCGCGGAAAAACAGGTTAAAAAAATCAAATTTAAACATGTTCAAAGTGCTAATGTATTGTGATTAAGGACCTGTGCTTCTTCTGGACTGGTTCTCCCTCGCTTCCATCCACAGAGGTTTATATCAGGAAAAAATTCAAATTGGAGTTAAAAACCTTAAAACATTTCTTTGATTAGTAAGGCGTTAATTTTTTCAATTTGAAATATAAATGCAAAAATTCATAAAATTTAAAATGTGTATTTTTTACATGATTTTCCATAAATATCGTAAAATTTAGGAGGGTTTTCAACCCCTTCCGACCATCATGATCCGGCCAGCCGACGATCAACATCTTCCGACGGCCAACACGTTAGTTTATTATTGGCCAAGAATTTTGCAAAATAATTTGTTTATTATTTCAGGTGTATTTCGCGCCTCTACGTTCCGCTTTATTCGTCAAAAAAACTGTTGAAGGAGAAGCTGTGTTTGGCCATCAAAGCGCGCAATTTTGGTTTTGTCTGATGATTTTATACTTTTTGACACTTATTTTTCCACACAATATGTTGATGTTGACACACATTTTTTGTTTAGATTTTAAAATTTCGTTTGAAATTTCTGAATTAATAAAGATCGATCATATCTTTGATTACTCATAATATTTTCAATTTAAAACCTGACTTTGGCACTATTCAAATTTCCTTTTTATTCAAAAAAAAATCCTTTACGATTTTTGGCTTTGGAAAAAACGAGTTATTTGCCTAATGAAATTTTTCGAAAAAGTCCTATTAACACATTTTTAAGTTTGAGGATCTTGAATATAGGATTTTTCGATAGTGAAAATTAGCAATTTTTTATATTTTTTTCGCAAAAAAATACAAAAATAATGAGAAATGCGAGCGGGTCCGTTAGTCACACAGGTGGGAGGGAGGAGGAAGAAATTATTATTGATATTATTATCCCCCAAAATTAACAAATTTTAAAACACAATTTAATTGAAGATTCGCTAATCGGAAGCTAATTTTTTTTTGCTGAAATTCCATAAAAATTGTTCAATTCGGACTTGGGCCAGGCCGCCTGAAGATTTGGTTTTTTACTGTGGGGGAGGGTCAGAAAATTTTCGCCGCGCCTTCAATGCGGTGAATTTTCCAAGTTTATATACTAATGTCCCGATATGAAATTCGTTTATATCAGAATAATAATGCTTTTAAGATAATTTGTAGTTTGGATAAATTATACGAAAATTCGGCCAAATTAACGATCTGCTGGCGGTGCCGATAGGCGTCGCCGGAGAAATTATGATAAAATTTAGCTTTTTTGTTAAGAAAACGAACATTATTTTTTCGATTTTTATAGGTTGTTGAAGGAAAATTGTAAAAAATCCCCCCCCCCGAAATGCTAAATTTTAGGGAGAAATACACCCCTAAGTATCGATTTTTTCGAAAATTCCCTATAATCCCCCCCCCCCCACAAACCCGAAATTCCCCCTCCAAAATCCTAGCTGCGGGCCTGCCCTCCCCCCTCATGTATAACCAATTGTTTGCATAAATTTAAAGAAATCTAAAAACTTTTTTTTAAAATTTATTACACATGTAAAGGGCAGGTGATGGGGCCAGTCAAAATAAAACAAACAAAATGAAATAAAATTGATAATACACAAGAACAAAAATTATTGATAAAATGAGAAAAAAATTATTGAGAAGATAAGAACAAAAATTTGAAAAGATAAGAACAAAAATTATTGAGAAAATAAGAACAAAAATTATTGAGAAAATAAGAACAAAATTATTGAGAAAAAAAATATTGAGAAAATGAGAACGAAAAATTATTGAGAAAATGATAAAAAATTATTGAGAAAATAAGAACAAAAATTATTGAGAAAATAAGAAGAAAATTATTGAGAAAATAAGAACAAAAATTATTGAGAAAATAAGAACAAAAATTATTGAGAAAATAAGAACGAAAATTTATTGAGAAAATGAGAAGAATTTTTTTTGCAGCAGATCCATCTCGCGCGAAGAAAGAATTGTTCGATCTCGTCTCATCTCAAATTACGCTGCAACGCCTTCTCCGCTTCGGCTTTTTCCTTGTGCTTCTCCTGAAAAAAAACGCTCATTGTTTCGCGGAACCGATTGGTGCCGCGGCGAAATTTTTCGCGGATTTTGAAAACAAGAGGGGGACTTTATTAAAAAAATTAATTTTTGGCATTTCGGGGGTGGGCATGGCCACCCGGCGTGCCAGGATTTTTTTTGGAAATTAAATGCCTTCCTTAATTTTTTAATCATTTTTCAATGAAATTTATTTTTTAAATTTTTTCTGTCTTTTTTTCTCTTCCTTCCCCTCCCTCTCACGCTCCCGGGCAGCTCTACTAATTACCGACAAATTCAATACCTTGGCTGCCCCAGTGCTAGCCGGGATGATGTTCTTTCCGGCACCTCGACCATCTCGCCACTGCTTTCCATTGGGACCATCCGTCATACTTGTCTTCATTGACGCCCATTACATACATTGGTGCATCAGCTGATGGTGCAGTGCAGAAATAACCACCTAATAAGATTTAGAACTTTTAAAATAAGTGAAGAGTACGGATTTAACCCTGACCTAGGTTTTTTCTAAGCTTAGAACCTAGGCCTTTCTACTAGAAAAACTAGACCTAGTCAGTTCAGAAAACCTAGAACTTGAACCCAGACAATTTTTTCTGGGGTTTTCTAGGGGTTTTCCGAAGAAATACACCCCCAAAAATGGGGAAATGCTCAAAAATCTTCGCGAAAATGGTCAAAAAATTTGAAGGAAATTGTCAATATTCGTCGAAAATTTTTGTTTTTCCCCGCTCCAAAATTGTTTGCCATCCTTTTTGATTGCACGAATTTCAAAATTAACTAATCCTGTTATGAATATATATCATTTCTTTCTCTTTTTGGTACTTTCGCATTTGGGCCCCCCACCCAAAATTTATGAAAATTGATGGTAATAGTACAGTTTAGGGGCCCCATTATCAGATGGACAGATTTATTCGCGTTCACATGGATAAATCAATGATACACCCTTTTTCGCTGGTAAACTGTTCACAGATTGTTTTAGTCGTATTGGAACGAATAGCAACAGTACGCCAAATCGAATATTTTGTGCAAATTTTAAAATATAAAACAGCAGCATTAAATATTACAGACTACTCTCCACCATTGTTGTGTCCATGGCATCTTTTTTTCTTATGTTATTTACAGCTTAATAAAGTTATTAATGTATTTTTCAACTTTAGATTTTATTAATTATTGATTTCATGTCGGAAATAAGATTGTCTACTGGGTTTTTGAAGGGGTATATGGATGAAGGTCTGCGGATGGAGGGAATTACGCCCGCCCTGGAAGCTGCAACGGAATTCGGCGCAAATGGGCTTGTATGGTTTTTACATGATGGCGGGCCAGCGAGAGTTTTCCTCGTTTGGCGCTTGATGATGGTTCCTACATTGATGATTTGGCAAAAAATGTGCGGGTTGGGGAACGAGTGATTTTGAAGAAATATTCGTTGGGGATGTTCTACTTGAGTAGAGGCAGGCGAGAAAAGTCAATTACTATAAGGAAATTAGCCAAATTCGATGAATCATCGCTACCTATAAATGCTTTAAAATATCTTCCAAATCCACTGAGCCCCAACATTGAAGCAAAAAACACAGTTCCTGAAGCTATTCATTTGAGAATGTTTCCACCTTTATTGCCTGCAGTCAAGTGTGGCTCTGGTGTCAAAATTTGTCGTCAAATGAGTTTTGTTCTAGCAAGATTGGGCAATTATATGGAAACATTTTATTCAAACAAAATGAATCGCGTTGGATTGCATGGAAAGCCACCAATAAGTAGTATTATCAGCAACTTGACCGGAATAAAGCAAAGGATTATTCACACGCACATTAATAGGGTAGTGTATAGTTAATTTCTTAATAGGGTTGTGGGTTGTCGTTCTGATTTCTTTCATTATTTAAAGAAAATTGATGTTTAAAATTAGAGAAAATAGTATAACTTTTTTGAGACTTAATTAAATCGTCGAACTAGCAAAAAAATATCAAAATTAGCGCTAACTTATCTAAGATCTTATTAGGCAACCTTACACCCTAACGTTAGATTAAAATATTTTAAAGCCTCCTATTGAATCTATGCCAATATGTCGTCGTAGTAATCCAAAAAGGATTTCTCGACATCTGTGGGAATGAATGTGATAGTTTTGTCCAGTCGAAAATTCGCCAATATGTCCATTATTGTTATCGACATGCCAAACCTGTAAAATTAAAACAAATGATTCAGCAGGTTTTATGGGGTTTATAGTAAGAATATAAATTAACGTTGTTTTAATAGATAAGTAAAGAGTTATCGCAAAGTGACATTGAATTTTCTCCGAGCTTGAAACGCATGTCATATATAATGAAAGGTCTAGAATTTCGGTTTGAAAAAATAAAAAATCGCCCACAAATATACGAACGTGCTGATATAACAGAATGGAGAGCGAGATATTTGAGGTGAAAATGATATTTTGATAGATTATAGTGGAATTTAAGGCGGATCAAGGAATTAAGAAGAGAAGGCGCGCTAATAGTATTTCAAGACGAAACTTGGATATTCGCCGGCATGTCTCATCCGAGAGACTGGGTGGATAAAAAGTTGGAAAAAATCCAATTGAGGGCCGACGAATGTATGGCACAAGTGGACCGAAACCAACGAAAAATAGAGGAAAGCGTAGTATAGTTATTGGTGCTATTTGTGCGGAAAAGTTAATATTTGACACGTTCTGGATTCTTGACGGAGGAAACACAGAGAGTGGGGATTATCATAAAAGTATGGATGGGTCAACATTCAAAAAATGGCTGAACATGAGTATACCAAAGTTGAAAGAAACAGCTGGTAACAGGAAAATTGTCATTGTTCTTGACAATGCGCCTTATCACGGAATCCTTTTAAACCCTAGTCCAACAATGCGAAACAGAAAACAAGATTTAATAACGTTTCTAGAGGTAATCATAAAACACACATTTAAACGGCTTTATATTGAATAATTAGGAAAATGGTGAAAACGTACCGGCTGGGTTGACTAAGAAAGATCTGTGTGTAATAATTGATCGAATTGTTGGAGATAGACCGAACGAATTTAATCGAAAAGAGGTTGAATCGATATGTGAAGAAAATGGAATTGAGGTCGTAAAATAAGCTAAAATAAAAATCAGATCAGCTTAAGATTCTACGCCTCCCGCCATATATGTGTGATTTGAATGCAATCGAGTTAGTGTGGTCAGATTGGAAAAGGAAAATTTGTGACGAAGCTGATCCTGCAAAAAGTGTTTGTGACGAAGCTGATCCTGCAAAAAATGCAAAAAGTCAAAGAAATTGGCTTGAAAGTATTGAAGGAAATACCACTAAGTTCTATTGAAGCCTATTGCAAACACGTTGAACATCTAGAAGACGATTTCATGAGTATTGAAGGTATTAACACGAATCCTATCGGTCGGTTTGTCATACCCGTTGATGAGAGTGAGTGGGGTCAGAGTGAAAGCGAAGATGAGGCCGAAGATGAAGATGATGACGAGGAAGTCGAATCAGATGAGATTGAGAATGATTCAGATAAGGAAAATGAACCGGGCCCTTCATCCCACCAAATGCCCTTCTTTTAATCACCCATTTTAAGATTGTGATTTAATTTAAATAACCTTAATTACCGGTATGCAACATCATTTGAATGTAATTTTTGATAGTTTTTCGTTTCCGCCCATGCAGAGTATACACATACATGATAGGATAGAAATACATCTCACTCCTCATTACGTTCACCAATTTCAAAAGAACCTAAAATAAACCACAAGCAAAAAAATATATAAATGTAACTTATCTAATCAGCATCGCATTGTATGGAGGACGTGTTGAAAATAATATGTTGAAGTTGCTTCACAATAAGATGCATAATGGTTTATGGTTTCAGATAATTCTTTCCTGAAAAAAAGACCCTTCGAGATTCAACAACTCGTATTTTTTAAAATTCAATAATACAATAATTGGTGCTTTAATTAAAGAATAAAAATACACGTGATTACGGAAATCTCTATATAATAGATCAAATACCTATATAGGTCAATATATAGCTATATATTGAGTTTTACTAAGTTTGTGCTCTGAAAGTTGCAACTGCAAGTATTGTATTGTGACTTAAATATCAGCGGCATACCGCCGCTGCCGGTCGTTTTACATTAATTAAGGAAGAAGAAATCAAATTACCATTTTAAATTTATTACCCTTTTTGGCGATTTGTTTTTCGCTCCAAAAGCTTTATTATAATAAGCGGTTTTTCTGAGTAAACAGTTTGCGAGCGAAAAGAGGTGTACATGGTGCCTAAATCAATGATACATGGTGCCGTAATTTGGCGTGTAGATCGGTTAAAGTAAATTTTTTTAGTTGTTCCATAACTATCTGAAAATGGGGCCCCTAAACTGTACTATTACCTCTGTAACTCTCTCTCTATCATTAGCCGAGCAGCACAACTGCGTAAAAAGAATAAAATAACAACTTTTTTAGTGAACGGGGTAGTTAGTGGGGGTGGGGTAGAACTAGAACCCATTTATTAGAGGAAATACGGTAATTTCTTAGTAGATATGTTTACACATAATATACATATACATAGTTTAAGCTAGTGTAGTGCATAATCACGCTATCGCTATAAAACAACATAATAGAGACGAGACAACATGACCACCACCGTTGAACTCCGTTATCAAGGACCTACCCTTTGGATCATGAAGCAATCCTGGATGTGGTCGGACATGAAGTTGTATTATTAAGTTTATTGTTATAGTTTATAAATCATATATTTGAAAACTAGTATATCGTGAAATTCTATAGAAAGCCTCTTTTATTATGAAAGATCTAATATTTTAAATTCTTATGACAATTTTCGTCTGAAGCTGTTTTAAATTACTTTTTGCTGGAAACTTGATAACTAGTGGTCTCCATTTCCCGTAATCGGTCAAAAATCAAAGGGAAATGTGCCGACCACAAGAGGAGGGAAGATTAAATGAAATTTTACAAAATTTGAATGTCATGAAATTTGCGAGAAATTGAGCGGATGCCGCAATGTTATGAAAATTTTGCCACAAAAAAATTAACAAAAAACTAACTGGATTTTTAGAAATCACTGAATTTTGGGTGGTAAATTATTGAATTAACCTACCCACGATTATTCATAGCTTTTTGCTCAAAAATTGCATTTTCTGCCAAAAAAATCCAATATCCTTACAAATCGCTTCAAAAATCGTCATAGATACAATTTTATCCTTAACTTTTTCATTGGTTATAGATAGATAATAAAGAATATTAAGCATAACCGACCCGGCCGGCAATACAGTGTTCAGAGCGGACGCCAAAATGTTTAACATCGGGTGGAATCTGACGTTTTATGATGCGCAAAATGGACTCAAAATTGGAAAGATCAAGCAGCATGTCCGTTTTTGTGAACCGCCCAAATTTTCGATCTTTCTTGGCGGAACTGGCAAGTCCTTTACTGTTATTTTTTGAGAATTTATAGAAATTGAAAAATTTTAATACAATTAATTTAATTCATCCGTTTTAGAATATGGAACGGTCACGTATGAGACTCCATGCTGCAAGCTTCCAAAATTCTATATTCGATCAATCGACGGCCCAATGACCATCTCCGGTGAATGGCTTTCACGAGAATACGTTTTCAAGGTTCGAATACAAATTTTTTAATTAATAGTTCCATATCCATACCTTGGCAGATGTGACAGGTCGGGAATTAATCTCCCTACTCATTACTCGAAATGCCAAAATTGGAAATTAAAAAAAAGTAAAATGTCCGTTTTCTCACTCATCAGAATCGCTAAACTAACCTAAAATACACTTTGCTAATTGAATTTTTCGAATCGGGAAAAAACTTCATCCGATTTTTTTCTGCTTATAGGCATGTTCATAACTTGAGAAATTATCATTAAAATTTATATAATAATTTTTCCTATTTCTAAATAGCGGAGCGGGCGCATCGTTGCAATGGTGGACAGGAAGTGGTTTACTATGCGCGACACGTACGGAGTGGAGGTTGCTCCGGGTGAGAATGTTCTATTCATGTTGGCATGCTGTATCGTCATCGACAAGTGCACCACCGATAATTAGACGAAGAATATGCAAAAAGTGTAAATAAGAAATATGTGTGAATATTGTATGTATGCATCATATATATGTATTGTAATGGAATGTATGATATCATCAATAAAAGAGAATGAACCAAACACAACATATTTTGGAAATTATTAATTTGTATTATCCGCTATATCGTAATCCAGTTAATAATTCGTAAAATGTCCAAGTTTTATTATTATTCATTTGTCTACAAAGGACACATGTGTCACCTATTTGTAACAGTTATACATGACATTGTAAAGATTGATAAGTCGATTTTATCCTCACAATTTTCATTTCAAATAGTCATCCAAAAAATGGCATTTCAATTTTAAACTGACTACAAATAAACCGTTATTTTATATACTCCCCCCCCCCCATTTCGGCTTCTACCGTCTCATATATATTTGTAA